>CM030013.1:36714647-36734647 GCA_017639485.1 Pluvialis apricaria
CACAACTGTCGGTGCGAGAGCACCTTTTACCCTCCTCCTGCTTTCTGGGCTGGATTTCACGGCGTTCGTTTTTGTCGCAAGATGCACGGGAAGAAAATAGAGCGATGCTCCTGCCGCTGTGAAATTAAGTGCAGAGCATCGGCGGGCTTGCCAGAGTTTTCCCACCAGCACGCCCCGGCGCAGCCCGGTTTACCTCCCTCGGGAGAAAGCGTGAACTTCCCGGTGCTCTTGGCTCGGCCTCCCACTAATGAGCACCCTGAGTTTTACCTGGGAAAATATGAAAAATTACAAAGGAAGGTCAGAGATTAGGTAAAAGAGTTGAGTTAAGGCAGCGTGAAACCACAGGCAGTAGTAGCGGAAGATTTATTTTGCTGGATTTATATCAGCTCTTTAGGCCAGATTCCAGGTCTTGCAGCTACAATTCATGGTGGCAAACACTGCAGCTGGGCTCTTCATTTGAGCCGGCATGGGAGCTTTATCACCCTTGTCCAGTCGGATGCTGCTCCTTATTTGCCAGCCAAGCCAATAGTGATTAAATGGCATTTCTCAGCGTGCAGGTTGGAGCGTTATTAGCTCTTATCTCTAATTGCCGTCATTTTGAAAGTGTTTCGAACAGATGGCTCTAAGAGAATAAGAGTGAAAAGAGAGCCTTTTATACCTGTGACAAACAAACAAACAAAAAAAAAAGCTTGCTGGGCTTCCAGCTCGAGTTTCTGGGGTTAAATATGGGGAAAATAAGCCAAATCCCACTCTGGCTCCTGCAGAAAAGGGAAACGGGGACACCAGGACTGTCCCGGGGTGGGTTCCCACTCGCTAATGTCTGTTTGCTCTTCCAGGGTGACCCCATCCCCATGCTACCCTGCCCTGCCTGGTGGGAATGTGCTGGCAGGGGCTCACCGGGGAAAGGGGCATTTCCCTGTGCTTTGGCCCTGAGGGGCGGCGCTGGGGAACCGATGGGGTTCCCCCGGGTGCCCAGCGCCGAGGGGGCTGCCTTGGTGGGGTGTGTAACGCCACGCAGCCCCGCACACCCCACCTGCCTGCCGGACTACGTCCCACCACCGCCGCCGACGTCCCAGCACTGCAGAGGAAGGATTTGACCCACTCCAGGGTGCTGCAGGTGCGCAATTGTTACCTGTAGCAAATCATCGCCTTTAAAATAATCAAGCTCATTACTAGATTATGTGCTACAAGGTCTGGGTGCATAAACCCTTAGCACAAAAAATTCTTTTATTTTGCTAACTGCTTAAATGTAAAACTGCAACAGAAAGAAATTGTTCCCGTGACTCGTATTTTTCATCATTTGGTCATTAAATAGTGATGGATATAAACCTATAAAGTACCTAAACTGAACCTTTTAACAATCCATGAGCAATACTATCATTTCTTTAATAGAACTCGCTGACCGTGCCTTTCTCAGATGCCATTTGTCATTTTCAGCGTGCAATAATCAATAACTTGGCTTTGAAATAAATAATATAACAGTCACAATATATTATCTTTCAGGCCGGCCTTATACTAACCATAAAACAAGACTTGGAAAGATGAAAACTTTAGGTAAATGCCAGAAAATGAAATAGCTGAGAGTAGGAGCTAAATGAACAAGAAGCTTTACGTAGTTTCCCTTCCAAATTCATTCATACTTCCCTTCCTTTTAGGAAACTATGTCAACATCCAAAATAAAAACAAGAATTTGGGATCATCTGATTTCGGGTTTGGGACAAATGCCGTCCCCTGGGTTCCCTTGCCGCGGGGCTGGTGCAGCATCGCTCTCCCAGGCACCGGGTCAGCACAGCCTGTAAGCACCGGCAATCAGTCTGCTGTTATTCACCGGAGCAATTAAACACATGCTAAGTTTTAAACATATGATTGTTACATTAAAATCAATAGGGCCCAAGAGCGCGCCTGAATTAAACGTGTTTCTAAACCCAGCTGGAGTTTAGAAAAGCAGCTCCATGACGAGACGGCTAAATTCTGTTGAAGTTTTGGGGACCTTCCCTGGGCCGCGGGGAGAGCGGGAGGTGGCATGGGTCCTGAGAGCAGAGCCGCGCGTGGGCGTAGTGGCGGCGCTGAACGCGGTGGCACGGCCCAGCTGTCCCTGCAGGGACCTCAGCCGTCACCCAGGGGAATCCCTGCCGGTGCAGAGTGCTGGGCTCCTTCTCGTGGGTGCCTTGGACAGAGTCTTGCAAAATCTGGACTTGTCTATAGACACCAACATAAGTGCTGTCTGCTTCCTCCCCCACCTTACAAATCTGTGCGTGTGACTGGAAGGGACGGGCTGGAGCACTGTGTAAGACCGCATGCACGTAGGATGGAAGAGCAAGCTGAACTCTGTGTTTCCTCCTTTGGCCAGTCCTTGCTCAAATCCTGCAGGTGTCCCACATATTTATTTTCCTTAGTTGAATTTGGTCCGTGGCCACAAAAGCCTGCCAAAACCCCTGCTCAGCCTGGGCTGGTGGTTCCTCACTTCTACCCAAATGTGAGCCTGCGCTTTCAGCTCTGGGGCAGGTGTAAGCGGGGAAGAAGCCAGACCTTTATCAGGTTCAGGAGAACAGTCCTGAGACCAGAAGACCTCCTAAGAGATCTGTTTTTCTAGCTCGCTTTTCTTAGGAATGAGAACTCAGAAAAGAGTTCGCATCAGAGTGAAACCTCCAGGTCCAAACCTTTGGCACAGCTGAAATCCACCGGCTCTAGCACTGCTCCAGGTCCCTTGCCCGCGTCCTTCACTCAAGAAGGGAGCGCAGTCCATAGGAGGTGATGGAGAGGGACGTCGGTGCAGCCGTGGGCTTCCTCTGGGAGCCAAGCCACCCAGCAGGGCAGGGCTGGGCAGCTGGGGCCACCGCGGTCCCTGTCTCCCTCCTTGGGACTGGATATTTTCGGATTAAGGAGAGAGGTGCAGACTCCTGCCTGGCAAAGTTGCTTTTAAGTGTTGTTTCAGGACTCCCCGCTGAGCTTTTTGAAGGTTTGCCGAGTCTAAAAGAGCAAGGGAAAAGGGGAAGACTTTGTGTAAATAAATTCTGGCGGTTCAGCTCTGAGGCAGCGTTTTCTCAGCCGTCGGTGTAACGGCTTTGGCTGCTCTTCCCAACGGAGACCTCTTTTTGGAAGCTCTCCCGGGCCACGGCGATGCCCCCGGGTAGGGCCATGCCCAGCCCTGGAGGGAGGTGCTCGCTGGCAGAGGAGAAGCTGTCGGGGAACTTCCCAGCAGATCACCCCCTGTCACCCCCTGTGCTATTTAACTGCTGAGATTTAGATATAAACAACAGAAGTTCCTGTCCTCAGGTCTGAGCGGTCCTTGTCACTCTTGTGGTTCGAAATAATGATAACAATTAAAAACCACACAAGCTCCGCGTTAAACCGCTTACATCCCCTGCCGCAGGTGTGATCGATACGGCCCCAGCGCACGCCGTCCAGATGAGCCACTCCGTCTTGACCACCTTTTGGAAGTCACTTAATCACCCGTCCTTCCCCTGCCCCGTCTCGACTGCCAGGTCTGCAGGGCAGAAGCAGCCGGAGTAACAGTGCTTTAGCGCTTCAGACCATGAAGTCCCAGCCTGGGCTTGACTCCCCAGCAGCTCTTGTAAACACAAATAATTAATTTTACCTTGTCTTTTTTTAAGAACTGGAAAGAGGGAGTTTGAAGGAAGTGATTTAATTTGATTTGCTCTTTTAGTTTTGAGCAGAGCTGAAGACTACAATTAGGGTGGCGAACTGGAAGAGGCCAGGCAAGAAGGAAACTTTAAGACCTCTGAGGAAAGATAACTGGAATCTGTAGAGCATCTATTATAAGTAAAGCCAGTACGCGCATCTAAAAATAGCTGTGTGTATATGACTGATATTAAAAATGACTGATTTAAAAGAAAGTGCTTCACCTCTGTTGCCAACCAGCAAGGTAGGTCTCTAGTATTCTCAGACTTAAATGCTGCCAGTATTTCACGTTAGGATAGTCATAAAGTTAAAGGTTAATAGGCTGTACAAATGACAGAGTTTAAAGGGAAAAATGAAGATGGGAAGATTTCTAGCACTTAGGGAACATTTTAAAAATGAAGCTCCTCCGCCTAATGTAATTTTTCCTATATTCTTTCTCACGCTGTTGATCATTATTGAAAATATTTCTATTTGCATAAGTGATTTCTCCTTCGCTGCCCACCTCCGTTTGCTTTTTGGATCATCATTACTTCCCACAGTACATGATGAGTCATAATCCTGCTGCCTGCCATAACAGTCTGCTGCCGTGAGAGTGTGATAGGGCGAAATTAAAGCCATAGCCTCGGAGGGAGGATGGGCAGGGAGACCCGGAGCACGAGGAAGGCTTTTATTTAATTGCGAGTCATTAGAATTGGCAGGTTGAGGAGTAAGGCAACCACGTGCTGTTGCTGGAAGTGGGATTTGGTTGTGGTGTTTCGGATTAGCTCAACAGATGTTGTGAGTGGCAAAAGCGTATTGCTGTGTCAGCGTTGCTACCGTGGATGGCACGCGCCTTGTTCTGTAACGCTGGAGCTGGAAATTAGAGTCTAACGGCGAGATTAACATGACTAAGATAAATGCTTTTACACAGGCACTGCCAGTTATCACATTTGCTTTTGCCCTGACGAAGAGAAATTCTCCCTTGGTTTCTGCCTAGGCCTTTCAGAGCAACTGGTAGAGGCCGTGCTTTGAGCATCGCGTCTTGTGGCACTCCTGGGACTGAAATTGCAGTGAAGCGTGGCTCTTTAAAATGTACTATTTCTTGGGTGGCTCAAATGCTCTTCCCTCCATCTGATCAGTTCCTGCTGATCACAGGAAGATTTAGGCTGGAGGACATCTACTCCAGCCCCTGAAATCAAGGTGGTCTTTTTCATCTTGTCCCAAGTAGGACTATTACACGCATCATAAGGCTAAACTGCAATAAGCAGTTGGCGATGAGTGAAAGCCCCTTCCAGCCAACATTTATTCTTACTGCTTTCTTCACAGAATCACAGAATCACAGAATGGTTTAGGTCGGAAGGGACCTTAAAGATCATCTTGTTCCAACCCCCCTGCCCTGGGCAGGGACACCTCCCACCAGCCCAGGTTGCTCCAAGCCCCATCCAACCTGGCCTTGAGCACCTCCAGGGATGGGGCAGCCACAACTTCATGCGTGCAGGTGGCTGACAGTCTGCTCCAGGTACCTCTGAAGTCTGGGTGTGCAGAGACTGTCCCCACGTGTGCTGCCTGGGAGGCAAATAAAAAGTCTGGGCTCAGTTTGGCTTCGATGTCTGGTGCCACGCAGGCCTCCACCAGCGCCCCTGCCTATAGCTTTTCTGCCTCTGTGTTCTTCAGCTAGATTCTACTTTTCTGCAACATGTCCTTAAAAACCTTCTGGGCCTGAGAGATGCTGAAGAAGTCAGATATTCCTGATTTACTGTAGGCCGAGCAACAAATGGAATAAATGGTATGGAATAAATATGACTGCTGAGCAAAAGCCTCCTCCACTCTGGAGCTAAAATGAAACAGAGAAAGGACCATGCCTTGGTACTCCCTCTGGTAATGAATTTTATGCCTCTACCACAGGAGCAGACCTTTGTGTCTGCACAGAAGCTTCCTGAAGTTGTAGGAGATGATCCATGCAGAGCTGCTTTGCAAACCAGCTCGTCAGGGTTCATATTCCCTGTGCATGGAGCGAGGTAAAACCCCTGGAGCCCCTATGGCAAATGTTTTAAGGATTACTGTTGCTGTTGGTGTCCTGCAGCAGCGACTCAAGGCTGCAGTGGAGCCGTTTCATGCTAAGAAAAAATATGCGTAGCATATTTTCACAAATTGCTATGAAATTCAGGAATATTGAATGGTGAGATCTTGTTTTCTTCCTTCCTTCTTCGCTTCGGTTTCTGTAGTCCAATCCTTGGTTTCTGCTACGCTATATATCTTCCTAACACTGTAACGTTAATTTAGGAGAACATGGTAGCATTAAAACTCTTATTTAAAAGATGTGCAAGCATTGTATTTCTTTTGCATGTGACGCTGCATGGAACATGATAAAAATATTTTTTTAAAATGAAAGCAGAGGTAAACCCACCATAACCTCCCTCCTTGTTCCTTCCTGCAGGGACTAAAATGCCGAGTAAAAGAAATAAAAGGACTGCGAGGAGTGAAATACTTGTGATGCAAACAGATTTCTCAAGAATTTCTTTTACCGTTGCTCGACTGAAAAATTTTTACAAGATCTCCAGTGATTAATTTGCAGAGCATTTCCCTTGGCTGAAACTATCGGTTGTGCACTGCCTTTGGGAGAGTTTGCAGCTCGTCTTTCCACGCTCAGGACCCCTTGCTCTGCAACTAACTTCTCGGATCCAAATAAAAGAGGTATTTTTGATGCCGATTTGGTATTTTTTTATATTTTCTTTGCCTCAGAGGCCCACACGCCGCTGGTGTGGCTGGTGGAGCCTTTCATCCCTCCGCGTCAGCAGTTACTCGCGTAAGCAGGTCTGTGGAGTCGGTGGAATTGCTTGTGTGAAGAAGTGCTCACCTAAAAGCAAAGGGCCCTTTCTATTCTAAAGGGTCCTTTGTAATTTCTGGTTCTTCATACATTTTTACAGACAGATGGAATGGTTATAATGTTCCAAAATAAAAGACAGTTTTCTTTTGAAAAAGAGGCCATGCCTAGAAGTCGAGTGTGGAAAATGCTGCCTGTAGCCTTTTATTAGCTTCATTCACTCTAATATATCTGCCTTGTATGGCAAGAAAAGTATAAACAAATGGCAGGGTATTGGTTTTTCAATAACAAGGTTTAAACCAAGGAAATAAAAAGCATATCCTATCTGACGCTATTTATGAAACAATTAATATTGTCAATGTCTTTTCCATCTCCTCCAAGTTACACATACTGCATAAACGTTGATATATGTCTAAGAAGTACAAAAAATACCAACTGGAGAATAAACAAGGCAATACGCCAACGCTATTGGAAAGGGAAACGATTTCCATGTCTTCTTATAAAATGCTTTGATATTAAAATAAACCAAGATGTAATTCTCTTGAATTTGCCTGTGAAGGCTCAGGGCATAGTAGACAAAGGGTCCTGGTTTTAGCTTGTAATCTCAGGATTTATACGCAGTTAATTATTTCGTTGTTCAGGAGCTTTTACAATAGCAGTAATTCTAATTCTTCTTTTTTTTCCCTTCGGATCACAGCAGTTTAGTACCCAATCTCTCTCTCTCACGCACCCACACAAGCGCGTAGCAGCTCTGGCCCTGCAGCCTGCTCACAGCAGGGTCGTCCAGGGACGCAGGGGGTGCAGGATGGGACCCACCCACCCTACACCTGCGGGAAGGCGCTCCTCACCCTGCCGTGTCCGTGCACCGCCTGCGCACTGCCCTGCGCACTGCACTACGCACCGCACTGTGCACCGCCGTATGCACGCACTGCACCGCGCACCACCCTGCGCACTGCACCACACACCGCTGTGTCCGCGCACCGCTGTGTCCGCACACCACCGGCTCCGCGCATCACTGTGTCCACACACCGCTGTGTCCGCACACCGCCGTGTCCGCACACCGCCGTGTCCGCACACCACCGGCTCCGCGCATCACTGTGTCCACACACCGCTGTGTCCGCACACCGCCGTGTCCGCACACCCCCGTGTCCGCACACCCCTGGCTCCGCGCATCACTGTGTCCACGCACCGCTGTGTCCGCGCACCGCCCGCACCGCGCATCACTGTGTCCACACACCGCTGTGTCCACGCACCGCTGTGTCCGCGCACCGCCCGCACCGCGCATCACTGTGTCCACACACCGCTGTGTCCACGCACCGCTGTGTCCGCGCACCGCCCGCACCGCGCACGGCCCCGCGCAGCGCTCCGCGCCTCCCGGCGCTCTCCGTGGTGCTGAAAGGGGACCGCGCCTCCGGGGGCGTGGGCGAGCGGCAGGCGTGGGGAAGCACCTGTTTATTATAGTATTACTATTAGTATATTAGTATTAGTACTATTAATATAATAATAGCAATAATTCTCTGCAAACTAAGAAGAAAATCTGTTTCCGGACAAAAGTGAAAACGTTTTGGCAAGAATATCATCCACAGCCCAAGTTTCCCAGGTGAAGATTATCCTGGCAGCTTTGCGTTCCTGTTTTAATCGCCTCCCCCGCCCTTGTTTGTCACCTGAAAATTTCAGAGCCGCTTATCAATAATGCTCGGTGTGTCATACTGCTGCGAAGCATTCCGATCAATATATTATCATTTCAGAGCTTGATTATGAAGGTGAAGGGCATTATCAAGGACATCTGGAAATTCTGATCAGTGTTCTGCAATCTCTGCTCAGCTTCAGTGCTTTACAAGCGTAGTGTCTGGAACAGAATAAGATCTAACTCTAATCTCTAACTAGAGAGGCAGTGTCTTATCCTCCCATTCATACCAACCCTTGCTGCCAATAAACAAACAAACAAACAAAAAGCAGAGGTATCATCTGCACATTTGCCCTAGGGTCTTTTAGCATATCCTCTATTCTTCACTCCATTGCAGCTCTCAAGCACAGCAATACATAATGAACTTCTCATGGCAGCGTGTTGTGTACTGTACACAATTTTCCGGATTGAAATATTTGAGGCGAGAGTGATCTAGAGGAAAATGGGGAAATATATTAAAAGTATTTTTTGATGACAGCATTACACAAGTAATTTAGATCTCATGCTCTGGGAATGACAACACATGGTAAGAATACACATCAGTCTGCAGAGGAGAAACAGCTAGTGTTTGCTTAATATGTTAGGATTATTATTTTGTCAATTCTCTTCCTCTGTAAATACCCAACAGTACTTAAATGTATTACATTTCATGCATATACCAAGCTGAAATTGTTCCACTTTGTCATACATATTATTATTATTATTATTATTATTATTATTATTATTATTATTATTATTATTATTATTATTATTATTATTTGCCCTATCTGCCACCTTGAACAAGGTGTTCAATTGTACACATTCCCCTTTCATTTTTTTTCCCCTAATATTATTCATGAGTCCTTAATGCAAGCCAAAAATCTATGTAACGTAAAATAAGGTGAAAAAAGGTCTTCCTTGGTTCCTAGCTAGCTTTGGTAGTGCTTCGTGGTTGCTTCTCATGTCTCTACGTGAGGAAGAAGTTTCAACCCTCCATTCTGGACTCCAAGGCTGAACTGGTTGGGTCCCAGTGGCTTAATGTCACAGACAATCTCTGGTTATGCAGAAAACAGTGGTATAACTAAGATGGCTATGATGTTGATGAAGCTGAGTATGGGGAGTTTTGCACAACAGTGCATTTAGTCCTACTGCTCTCCACCAGCATTGCTTTAATCAAGTTTATTACTGATGAATTTCTGATGTGATTGGTAATGTTTAATTAAAATATATTAAAAATATTTTCTGCATAATGCTTGCCTTTCTAATAGATTTCTAGTTTTTCAACCATGTAAAAAAAAAAAAAAAAAAGCAGGAATGCATACTACAGAAATTTAAAGCTGTGACCCAAAGAAGAGTGATTTGGAATTTGGCTTTGGAAGAAAGGACTCTTACCCCAGTGCAGTCATTTCTTGGTCTCTGATGCTTTATCTTTGTAATGTGGGTTTGAGCATTTACAATAATATATAGAGAGGGTGGGAATAAGAACCTTTGTTATCTAGGATAAGGTTTTCCCTGGAGTGTACAGAAACTTTATGTGGAGAGAAGCCCAGAACTTTCTTTTCTCTGTTCTGTTTTTCAGACCTGGCAGAACAGAGTCTGTGCACCGTGGGAGTGAAGGGAGTACCTGAGCTGTCTGCATAGCTCAAGACAAGATGTCCTGTTGGTGCCCCAGCCAAAAGAGGTAGAAGGAGACGCCTGTGGTGTGCACACCGCTTGCGCTTCTTGGGATTCCTGAAACATTGAGCTTGCCTGAGGAGCAGCCTTCCGTGGGGACTGGCAGGCGAGACAGGGTTATTAATAAGTGCAAAGCACACTGAGGTCTTGACATAGAAGCTCTTGCGGAAGCCCAAAATGGCCCCATCATTCATTTCTTTTGCAAAACCATGAGCTATTTTGGGGATCTGCTGACTCAGAACAAGCTGGTTCAGATTGCCGTGCTATTTATAACAAAAGTTCTTAGGGAAATTAGGGTGATCTCAGGATCTTTCAATAAAATTCAAAATACAGCTCATGTTCAGTATGTATGTTCAGCATAACTCTTGTACAATTGTCAAGGCTCTCTGATATGAACACAAGAGTCTTTATAAGCAGCTGATTTTTGAGTCAATGGGCTGTAACACTTTTGAAATCAATGATTATTTAAGAACTCCTAAAACTGCACATTGTCTAGCTGCTGTGCACACAAACATTGGATCTGCTCTGCTCTCTGTTGGCTCTCTGCAAATGGATAATTTGGAAGTGAGGTCTGAAGGCTGAGTGTGGATTATAACACCTCTTTTCTGGCTAGGCCAGTAACACATTCACCATACAGCTTTGCGGCAATTTTTTATTTCGGTAAAAGCTGAAAATATGCAGAACTTTTCAGCTGTGTTTCCAGGACGCTCATGGATTTTCATAAATAAGCTATTTGTGGCCACAGAGAGATCTGCTTAGTTAGGATTTCACCGGTGCTGATATTTAAGCTGTTTATTTTGATTTTTTTATTATTTTTTCTTTACATTCTGCATGGTACCTCAGAGTTTACAACTCGGTATATAAGCACCAGTCTTCAGATTTAGAAGCTGCAAAGCTGCCATCTACCCATTGTTCTTTGGGTGTTTCTGTCCTGCTGTATTTTGAAACGGGTAAGAGGAGTTACAGGAAAGCTTATGTTTGGATGAGGTGTCAAAGAACAGCACATCTTCTGCCCTGAAATCCTCCAATGACACTTTTCACAAGAGATTTCCTCCAATATATTTAGCTGGCCTCTATTCTGTGAGTTCGCGTGAAAGTGATAAATTGTGCACACATGACTACTATCAACACAAAGATGATTAGACTTCCTAGAAATTAGACTGGTGGGCACGTCACAATGACAAAAGTGAAGGATATGTTGTATGAGTTTGTGATGACTTCAGAGTATCATATCAGGTTATACAGAACACGTGTAATGTTGTATGAGGTGAAGACTGTACTTAGATCCCATCATTTGCCCATCAGCTCTGTGCCCATGGATTTATTCCAAATTACATGGAATTTGCAACGGCACTTGTTTCACAAAAACATCACAACCTAGAAATTTTTCCTCTTTCAGGTAAAAATGGTATCTTTGTGAGCCGGACACAGGACTGTGATGAGCCTCAGAAATAAAAGTTTCAAAAATTAAAAAACCTGCTTTCCTGCAGTGCTGTAAGGTTCTAATATTTGCCAGGAAAGACTCTCAACTTGCCAGGAAGCCGACGGAAAACAGAGGCTTACAAAGCCTTCCATTTAAAGGTACAAAAATGCCATTGTAAGGCATAATAAGGGAACAACTTCAACTGTTCCAAAATACCTCTCAACCCACACACATCACATACGCCCTGGTACACTCAACCAAGTGAAACCTGAGATAGGCTACGAAGCACAACTCCCTTGTGGTTTTTCTGGTTTTGAATAAAACATCCTTATCGAATACATGCTGCAAGAGACATTCCTTTTGATGAAAAAGTAGCATCCCTTTTCTGGGCGATCTCTGTTTGTTCCCAGTCATGCATTTCAGAAGAAGCAATAGAAACAGTGCCAGAGAAATGCAATGTTTCTGAATAACTCAGATTTTTACAAAGGCCCTGGTAGTATGTAACTGCTTGCAGTAGGAAGGGGAGAGACATTGACAGTGGCTCAAACTCTACAGTAGTTAATCTTTGGCATTCACAAAATGTTTTTTAGCTGCCTGGACAGCGTAACAGCAGCTCTAAAACCTGATGGTGGAAGAATTCATTGTGATTGCCTGGGAAAGGAGTGTTTCTGCGTGTGGCAAGCTGTTAACTGTGTTCTCATCCCTTCTTTCTTCTCCCTCTGAACATCTAAAACCCCTGATGCAAGGAGATACTTCAGCACTTCCCTGTGGAACAAACTGCTTAAAGTTAGCCATGCAATCAAGTAGTGTCTGGATGGATTACTGTTTCCCTACAATTGCTGTAAGGCCAAACACTTCAGACATCTACAGGAGAGCACGGGGCTGGTCTAGGGAGAGGATCCTGGCTGGCCAGGGCTGCCTTCTGCAAAGACACGGCAGGCTGTGCGGGAGGAGGTCCTGCCGCTCTCAAAAAACTTCTGTCAGAGCAGAAGCAGATGCGAACCTCACCGCTTCTGCCCTGCAAGTCCTGGCTGCGGTCGTCCCGTGGCTGGGCTGCCGGGCGTGCTCCCAGGTGGACAAACAAAGGAGCGAGGGAACCGAGCGCTGCGCTTTCCTCAGCCCCTTTGGGATGGAAAAGAGGAAACTGAACCTGAAGTGAGGGATGTTTGTCACTTGGGTGCCGTGAGGGTGTAAGAGCAGCAGGCTGTACGGCAGGGCAGGCTGGGGCTAATCTAAGTGGGGCACCACAGAATGACACCGCGCGGGTTCACACTTCAGCTTGGCGAGAGTGTAGCTCTTTAGAAAAATAATGAAAAAGAAGAGGCAGCGCTGAGACAGGATAAATAAGGAGATAAATCACTTTGCAATACAATGCAAGCCGAAACCTGAAAATAAACAATTACTTTAAATCATATCAAGCACCTATCACAAACATCACATTTATACAATTGATCCATGTGTAAATTAGCCAATTAATTCTGAATTGGAACACTAATGAAATAATACTTATCTGTTTACAATGGAATGGTACGAGTGCGGGTCTAGAAACAGAAATAAAGAAAGACTGCAGCAAAATCCACTCAGCTCCATCACCACTGAGCACGGGGGGGATGGTCAATACCAGTCTTTAATGTCCAGATGTTGCTGTGGGCGGTATAAATAAAATACATAAATATGTGAGAAACCTATGGGCAGCAAATGACAGAGATGTAGAAAGGCTCTTTTAGAACACTGATTGCCTTTTTTTTTTTTTCTCTTTTTGTAATAAAAAATGCAAAGTGGAAATTTCTTTTAACATCTTCAGAGGCTGGCTTGGTTTTCTCTCCCTGCTTGGCTTTCTACCACAACTGGTTGTTTACCCTGAGACACTCCAGCAGGATTAGGACCTCATAGTTGCCGAAGCAGTGAAAGATGGATGGAAAGGGTAGGAGTTTCGGTACAGAATGATTTTGGAGACTCGTGTCTAAAACAAGATCTTCACTTAGGTGGAGAAATGCACTGGAGTCTTCTATAGGAACTTGGAACCTTACTTTTTCATGTAAGAGCTGCAAACAGATGAAATAGAGCTTTAGACCAGGTCCTCATAGGATAGGTGAGAGCCCTGGTTAGGTGACTATTGGCTGTTTTCTGTATATAAACTGTTTTTTCTCTCTCATTTTTTTTCTATATGTTTTACCCCAGAGTTGAGGAGTATTTTCACTGAAACAGCATTTCTTTGAAAAATTCCTGACAAGCCCTACTTTGCCTGTTTCACTTAAGTGAAAGAGTTGTTAACAAGAGCAGAATATTTCTGTAAAGTCCTATAAATTGCTGACCCCCATCCCCAAGATGTGTTGCTCAGATTTTTCATTTCTGCACCTCCCTGTTTATCTAAACTGCTCCTCACAATGAGACTAACAGTTTAGAAATGGTCACATAAGAAATGGTGCTCTGAAAAAGGTCACATACACTGAAGGTATATGAAATATCATGCCCGTTGCAGCCAAAAATATTACATGATTGGATCTATGTAAATTTTCCCTAGATTTATAACCCCAAATGTTTGGGGCAAAGCAGAGCGCCTGGGGATAGCACGCAAGCATTAACATCAAGAAGACTGACTCAGATAAAAGATGTCTTATTTCAAATTGCCATGTGAGTGGCTTTAAAAGGGAATAGCAAGGGAAATCAGTTGTATTTGATCTGGGCATTAAAATGTTTAAATGTAGAGATTGTTGCCCCGCTATGCACATGCGCACACTTCTGAGTCTATAGCTCTGCATATGCCGGGACAGACTTTTGCAATGCTTCCTCACGTGTATTTCAGATGTTTAGAATCACGCCAGAATTGAGAAGCTGGTATGCTTTCTTATCGCTCTCTTTCATCCTGCCTTCCTTCCTTCTTTCCTTTTCTATCTTTTTTCTTTTCTTTCTTTCTTCCTTCCTTCCTTCATTTTTTCTCTCCTTCTCTCTTTCTCTCTCTCTTTCTTTCCTTCCTTCCTTCCCTTCCTTCTTTCATTCTGTTTCCTTCCTTCTTTCCATCTTTTTTCCTTTATTCCTTCTTTTCTTCTTTCCTTTCCTTATTTCCTTCCTTCCATCTTTCCCTTTCCTTTCCTTTCCTTTCCTTTCCTTTCCTTTCCTTTCCTTTCCTTTCCTTTCCTTTCCTTTCCTTTCCTTTCCTTTCCTTTCCTTTCCTTTCCTTTCCTTTCCTTTCCTTTCCTTTCCTTTCCTTTCCTTTCCTTTCCTTTCCTTTCCTTTCCTTTCCTTTCCTTTCCTTTCCTTTCCTTTCCTTCCCTTTCCTTCCCTTTCCTTCCCTTTCCTTCCCTTTCGCTTTCCTTCCCTTCCCTTTCCTTCCCTTTCCTTCCCTTTCCCCTCCGCCCCGCCGCCGCAGAGTGGATGTACCCACGGGCAACGCTCGGTATTACCGCCGTACCGGCGGTCACGTCGCGGCCCCCCGGGGCTGGAGCCGCCCGGACCGAGCCCGGCCCCGCCGCCGCCTTCCCGGGGCCCCGGTATTTACGGTGTGGTGCGGAGGGTCGCTCCGGTAGCGATGCCGCGGGCGGCAGCCCCGTCCCGGGACGCGGAGGCGGGGGGTGTGGGACGCTCCCGGGACGCTCCGGTGGGGGCGGCGCGGACCGGCAGGGGGCGCCCCGTGCCCGGTGGCGGGGCCGGGCCCCGGGAGCGGCGGTGGGGCGAGGGTCTGGCTCTGCCCCGGAGCCCCCCCACCGCGGCCGGGAGGTGGCCTCCCCCCCCTCCCCGCCGCAGCCTCGACGTGTCCCGCCGCCCCCGCTGTTGGGCGGTCGGTGGCACCGGCGCCGGTAGGCAGAGGGTCTCCCCGGCGGGGGGGGAGGCGGCGCGGCCCGGGGCAGAGCCCTCTTTCCACCCCGCAAAGTGGTTTCTGGCGGGGAGCGGCGGGGCGGGGTGCCGCCGGTTGCGGGGCCCGGTAGCCCGGCTCGGCGCTGCTTCGGCCCCGCTGCCCCCCCCCCCCCGGCGCCGGCGGCTTTTGTTACCGGCGGTGCGGGGCGGGGGGCGGGGGGGGGGGGGGGGGGGGGGGGCGGCGCGGCGGGGCGAGGGGGAGGTTTTGTGGCAGGAGCGGCGCCGTCCGTGCCCATTCGCCTGCCCGCCGCTCCCGTGGTGCTTCAGCCGAGCCGGGCTCCCTTTGTGCTAATAGCCCCGTCCTCATTTGCTGCCTAATTGGACTATATAAAGGCAATAACGGGCGGGCGCTCGTAGCCGGCAGCCACAGCAGCGCGGGGGGGTGGGGTGGGTGGGTGGGGGGGGGGCCGGGGCCGCGGCGGCTGCGGGCAGGGGCTGCGCGGAGCCTTCTCCCGCCGGCCGCCTGCCTCCCCGCCTAATCCCATTTGCCATTGTGCGTGCCCAATCGCCGTGTGCTCCCCGCGTTTAACTTGGATGACATTTTGATTTCATCATTAGCATCCGGCGCCAGGTTGACGCAGCAGCAGCGGCGGCGGGCGGCGGGCGGCAGCGGCGGCGGCAGCGACGACCCCGGTTCTCCGCCTGCCCGCAGCAGCCCCCCCCCCCCCCCCCCCCCCGGGGTGCCGCGGGTTGCGCGGCTCCCCTCGGCCCCCCCGCCCTGCCACCCCCCCATGCGAGGGGCCCCCGGCCGGCCCCGCCGCCGCGCTCCCACGCCGCCCCGCCGCGCCTCTCCCCCGCCCCGCCGGGAGCCGCCACCTGCGCGACGGGCGCGGGCTGCGGGGCCAGCGGCGGGCAGGAGCACCGGAGGATGCCGGAGACCGGGCAGGAGCCTCCCAGCGCCCCGCCGCCTCCCCCTAAGGAGTCCTTCTACATCAAGAACCTGCTCAACGGCGACCCCCCCAAGCCGCCCCCTAAGCAGCCGCGGGCGCTGTTCGCCCCCTCGGGCAAAGCGGCGGTGGACGGCGCCGGCTTCGCCCTCTCGCAGGTGGGCGACCTCGCCTTCCCCCGCTTCGAGATCCCGGCGCCGCGCTTCGCCCTGAGCGCCCACTGCCTGGAGCGCGCCCAGACCTGGTGGTACCCCTACGCCCTGACACCGGCCGGAGCCCACCTGCCCCGCACGGAAGGTACCGCTCCCCTCCATCCCTCCGTCCCTCTGTCTCTCCATCCTTCCATCCCTTCGTCCCTCCATCACTCCATCCCTCCATCACTCCGTCCCTCCATCCTTCCATCACTTCGTCCCTCCATCACTCCATCACTCCGTCCCTCCATCCTTCCATCCCTTCGTCCCTCCATCACTCCATCCCTCTATCACTCCGTCCCTCCATCCTTCCATCACTTCGTCCCTCCATCACTCCATCCCTCCATCACTCCGTCCCTCCATCCCTCCGTCCCTCCACCTTTCCATCCCTCTGTCTCTCCATCCTTCCATCCCTCGTCCCTCCACCCTTCTGTCCCTCCATCCCTCGTCCCTCCACCCTTCTGTCCCTCCATCCCTCCATCCCTCCATCCCTCCCTCCCTCACCGGCGGGGACCGGGGCAGGCTGACGGCGGGGGCGCCCCGGGGACCGACCGGTTCGTCCCGCCGCCCCCGACGGGGCGCTTGGGCCGGGGCGGTGAAGGTGTCTCTTTGTGTCCCTTATCCCTCCCCTTCCCCTCCAGCCGCCGAGAAATCCCTGCTGAGGGACTCGTCCCCCGCCTCGGGCACCGACCGGGACTCCCCGGAGCCGCTGCTGAAGGCGGAGGGGGAGCAGAAGGAGTTGGACTCCAAGAGCCCCGACGAGATCGTCTTGGAGGAGAGCGACTCGGAGGAGGCGAAGAAAGAAGGAGGCGCGGAGGACTGGAAGAAGCGGGAGGAGAGCCCGGAGAAGAAACCCTGCCGCAAGAAGAAGACGCGCACGGTGTTCAGCCGCAGCCAGGTCTTCCAGCTGGAGTCCACCTTCGACATGAAGCGCTACCTGAGCAGCTCGGAGCGGGCCGGCCTGGCCGCCTCCCTCCACCTGACAGAGACCCAGGTGAAGATTTGGTTCCAAAACCGTCGCAACAAGTGGAAGAGGCAGCTGGCGGCCGAGCTGGAGGCGGCCAACCTCAGCCACGCCGCCGCGCAGCGCATCGTCCGCGTCCCCATCCTCTACCACGAGAACTCGGGCGCGGAGGGGGGCGCGGGGGGCGGCGGAGCCCCCGGCACCCAACCCCTGCTCACCTTCCCTCACCCCGTCTACTATTCCCACCCCGTGGTCACCTCCGTGCCGCTCCTGCGGCCCGTCTGAGCCCGCCCGCCGCTGCGCGGAGGGGCGCGGAGAGGCGCGCAAGTCACCGGCCCGCTTTGTAAGTACTGCAGTCACTGGCGGGATTTCAGGCGGCGGAGCGGGGAGGGGTGGGGGTGAGGGATGGGGGGGGGGTGGGTGGAGAGGGGTGCGGGGGTGTGTGGGGGGGACCCCCTCGGCGGGTGGTGCTAGGAGGAAAGTCACGAAAATTTAGAAAAAAACCTAAAAATAAAAATTAAAAAAAAAAAAAAATTAAAAAATAAAATGGGGGTGGGGGTGGGGTAGGGTAGGGAGGGAGAGGAAAATAAGGAAAATGAAAGCGGGAACTTGTAGAGAACCCTGGAGCTGTCACACCTTTTGTAAACGTGGACAAAAACCGCGATGGTCTCTGTGGCTTTAGTTTTATTTTTGTAAAAAAATAAAAGAAAAAAAAAGGATAACAATAAATAAATAAATAAATAATAATAATAATTAAAAAAAAAAAAAAAAAAAAGAGTGATCCCAGGCCACTCCTCGAGATTTGCCAAATGCTAACGGGAAGCTGAATTTCTGTTCCTTTCGGACCTCTCCTTCGGCCTCCAAATTGTTCAGGCTCCTGATCCTGTCGTGACCCAAACTTCATCGACCGCGGCTTTTCGTTTAAGCAGACCTCGGTACCGATTTGCCTCTTTGCTTTCCCATATTTTATACCTTTCGGTTTCTGTCATGGGACTTTATAACGAGCGAGAAATACAGCCTCAAAGTGAACGGCTAAACACACCCGCACGCTTTGAGTGACCCTTATTTATTATCGTTTACTTAGATATTTTTAATTCTTGTTTCTAATTCTTGTTTTCCTAGTTGATGGGTTGTTTTGGTTTTGTTTTTCCTTGTAAAGTTATTTCGGTATTTTTGGGGGGGGGGGGGGAATCTGTACCCTTTTGCTTTCTTTTGTAATTATTATTATTATTATTGTACTTTTGAACTGTGCAATATTGTACGACGATTCTTAAAGCACTGCTTTTGTTTGAATGGCGAGGAAAGGGTTTTTAGCACTGTATAATTACGTTCGTTCATGTTGTACAAAATAAAATTAAAAAAAAAAAAAAGATTAAAAGCGAAGGAAAATGAGAAGAGAGGAGCAGGGCATGGGAATGAGCATCAGCCTGGCTTATGCGAGTGAATAAGGGAGATTCGGTGAGCTGGGCGCTTTAAGTGAAGGACAATCAACTTTAGGGTAATTTTAATTTATTTGCTATGATGTACAGTTTTCTTCTAAAGTCCATCGAGTATGTGGATTTTAATAGGCAGAAATGAAGTGAGGAGTGGGCACCTCTAGTCTCTCTCTGTCTTAGTGTCTGCTCACCTGTTGTCTGACAATTGTTTGCTGTCTTCCCAAGGGTTTGGGTTGGTTTCTTGATTTTATTTTAATTGATTTTTTCCCCTTTTTCGGTTGTACTCTCTGCCCTCTCGCTTTCTGTTAGGGATCGGTCCTATTTTTAAAACAGCCTATATTGTTATAAACTTAATGTTGTGGTGGAAAAAAAAAATCAATAAAACCCGTTCCTTATCATTTTTTAAAGTGTGGCTTCGGAGGAAAAAAAAAAAAACCAACAAAAAAAAAACAAACGAACCAAACAAAACAAACAAAAAAAACAAATAAAACAAGCGTTGTCTGGGAGCGGTGCCGCCTGCTCGGCCGGGGCTGGCCGGGGGGGCGGCGGGGGTCCCCGGGAGCGGGGGTCCGGGGGTCCCCTCCGACGGGGAGCGGATCGACGGGGGTGGAGGGGGGAGGGAGGGCTTTTCCCCAGCCCCAGGGCGGTTGGGTAACCCCGAGCGAGGGGTCGCAGACCCCCAGGGAGCCTCTTCGGGCCGGGCGGGGAGGGGGTGGTGGAGGGGGTGTCCCTGTGTGCCTTCCCCCGAACTTTTAGCCTCCCCTTCCTCAACTCCCGGCGGCTG
The DNA here is from genome assembly GCA_017639485.1 of Pluvialis apricaria. Lineage (NCBI taxonomy): Eukaryota > Metazoa > Chordata > Aves > Charadriiformes > Charadriidae > Pluvialis > Pluvialis apricaria. The sequence goes on from CM030013.1 coordinate 36,733,973, forward strand.
CTTCGCCGCCTGGAGGGGGGCTCGGTGCTGCCCTTCCCCTTCTCCCCACTTCTCCGAGGGGGGGACTTTGGCCAAAGGCACCCCAGGGTGCCGTGTGTGTGTGTGTGTGTGTGTGTGTGTCCCTCCCCGCGCCCTCTGCCCACGGCCGAAGCCGCCACTCGCGTTAATACACCCGGCAGGGTTATTTCGAGATAGGATCGCTCTCCGCTTCCCGAAGATTGGCCCGAATCGACGTGTTTATTGCGCCGAGGGCAGGATTTCGGGCCAAAGAAATCAAAATAAAACGCAGCGTTGCGAAAAGATAATCCCGCGCTTTCTTTTCGTTTGGGCTAAAAACCCTGGCAATGGGTCGTAAATGAAAAATAAACAGAGTTTCGGAGTCAAAATACGCCGCTCGCTGTGTCGCCTACAAACAGAGTGATGCCTTTTGTGTTTGCAGTACTAACTTTGGGACAAGTCGCTTGCAGCTCATTAAAAATATTGTTGTAATAGCAAATACGTCTTTACAGCGCGGTAGCACGATGTTATCAAACGGCAAGAAAAACCAACCCCAAACCCTCAAAAACATTTATTTGTGGTCGGTGTCCAGAAAACGATTCCGGCCCGGCCTTCCCCCCCCCTCACCCCCCGTCTGCGCAGCTCCGTCCCCGCAGCGCGGCCCTTCCGCGGGTGCGG
>CM030013.1:39367147-39524647 GCA_017639485.1 Pluvialis apricaria
TTCAGCTCCCCTTCCTCTTTTCCCTAATCTTTCCTGCATCCGCTGTGTGAGTCTCGCAAAATAATAATTAGGATGAATAGACGGGATCAGTGTGATGCGACACATCATGCCACCACATAACATAAGATGTAGTTAAGAAGTTGGCAAGCAAGGTCACCTGTTCAGACCGAGCTGCGTGAAAAATTGGGTGACGAGCTGGCTTTAAAGCAAGGCCTCCTCCCTTTAATCCCTCTGCAAGCCAATGTCTAGAGAAGTTGGTGCCACCTGGCCATGGGCAATGATGGATGGTGCTGAAGCCTTCCTGCCGCCCGCTCCACGCAGTGCCCATCTCACAGCTAGGGAAACTCATTTTTCCTGCAAACTCTTTCTTTTTTTTTCTTTTTTTTTTTTTTTTTCTGTTTCCTGAATTTGTGGTACTTATCGGGGTTGGGCTAATCTAGAGCTGAGCTGGGAATTTTGTAAGAATGTGTTGTTTGGTGTGATGTTGTGCATGAGAGCTTTGTGGGGCTCTCCTCCAGAAGAAACAGGCTGAAGACACAGTGGGAAATTGTTCTATAGTATTGCCTATACTTCAGTTCCTGAATTGTTCAGGTAGAGGTGGATATGTGTGTGTGATTTCAAATTATTTATTTTTTATTCAACTTTATACCTGGGCTCAATTTTATGCCAAAGCTGTACTGGTTAGCACAGATTTTGAGCAATGTTTCTAAAAATAAAAAACAAAACCTTCAGTTCTTCTTTTTGTTACTTGGGGCATCCTCCTTTAGCTCCTGACAATTCTCACTTTCCTAACTGAATTTACAAAGGCAAGCAGAGAAAGAGATGAGCGTTGCTTGTTCCCTTGCCCTCCGGTCACGGCTCCTGACTACCCCAAATGCTTGTCAGGAAGTTTCTTTAAAACTACCCACAATAATAAACAAAGTTTGTGAGCCCAAGCCATAGATGCTCTGTATTTTCTCTATAAATTTCTCTTAGTGATTTCAGGCTGCATGCTATGAATTGTAGCCTTTTAGGTTTTTTTTTTTTTCTGGTCATCATTTATGTGTTGGGGTTGATGTAACACATGAAACGACTCACTTGTCAAAACCCCTTTATTCAGCGGCTGCCCCGGGTGTTTCTGGAGCAGGGCAGCACGTGTTTTGTCCTCGCTGGGGCTTCTTGCATCTCCAGCCGGGTGACTGCAGGAGCTGCTCTCGCTTGGCTTTTGCCATTGCTTCGGAGCATCTGGTAAATGGGTGCAAGTGCTCTCCCCTCCACGCGTTTGCCGTCCCACCCTCCCTGACAAGAGCTTTTGTTGAGCTGTCAAAATACATCTTGTCAGGTGCCAGATGCTGGTGTCGGGACCACGAGGCTACCGAGTGGGGATGAAGGAGCGTGGGTGTTGCTCACCCTGCCACGGGGGCCCAGGTATGTGGCACCCCTTGGAGGGCTTGAAAGGGCACAAATACAAATGACGAGTGTGATCGGGGCTATTTTTTCCCCCTCTCTCCACCCCTGCTGAGAACAGAAAACACTTGTGTTTTCTTGGCAGCTTCTTGCAGTACTTTCAGGACTCGCTCACCTTGTTTTCTCCCCCAAGCAGAATATTGTGTCCTTGGTACTTGGCTTCCCAAGCAAGGCAGAGAAGACATCCACATATTCCCTACACCATTTTTCTCTTTAGTGGATATTAGCAGATGTGCTTCCAGCAGACTGGCTAAGCATAAACAGGCTTTTAGACTGACAGGTTCATGAACCAAGGGCCCTGCTGGCGCGCGTGCTCGTGTACCCTGCTCTCCTCGCCAGCCTCGCCATGCCCCAGCCCTCCGCACCGCTCCCGCTCTGCACTGAGCGCACCGCCGAAGTCGGAGAGCCTCAAAATATCCCTCTCCCCAGGGCTTCTGCTGATTGATTTATTTTTTTTTCCTCTTTTTTTTCTTCCCGCCCCCCCCCTCCTTGCTGCCCACTAACCGATGTCTATAAGTGCTTCTGCCGCAGCGCCGTTGCTGAGGCTCACTTGCTGCTCCCAGATAAGCACGCTAATCCTTTGTCTTGTGCGGCGGGATAAGACACCAACCCTTACAGCAGCACCACAGCATTTTTCCGAGTTTCTTTTTCAGAGCTTCTCTTGGCCCATTGCCCCTGCTAGCCTGCTCCCTTAATGGATTAGCCGGACTTCAAGGAAAATCCTCCTTTAACAATAGTGAGGAATTGTGTGGTTCTCGGTCTACCTAAGGAGAGGTGCCAACAGTATTTTATGCTACAAGCGAATCTGTTCAGTCTTTTTGATCCGATTTCTCTCTTCTTGATTTTGATATCTCTACAAAAGCCATTGCAGATGGGAAAGGGAAAAAAAACCCAAACAACCAAGCCACCCTCAGTTTTTGTTCATTCATTTTTCTTTCTAACTTTTCCCTCTTTTCCTTCCCCCCCTCCCTTGAGCTGTTGAGGCGGCCTCATGGAATAAAAACTAAATCGCCCTCCTCTTGCTTTGGGCTGTTTTTCATCACTTCTTCTGTGTGTTTCCTGACCCCAGAAAGCAGGCTTAAGTCGCTACATTCCTCCTCCTTCACCATAGCCAGAGACACAGTTCCTCTAGTTTCAGCAGATGTGCCAAAGGTACTCCATTCTCCCTTGAGCATAACTTCAAATTTGGCAAATGCAACGCTTGGATATTTTCCAGGAAAATGTTTTTGTCTTGAGAAAGTGGGGTTTCTTTTGTCCGAAAAGTAATTTATTTGAGCTTGAAATGTTGTTTGAAACATCTCGGATTTGATGAAACTCTTAGAAATCCAGAGTTTTCCTAATTTTTGAAGGGTTTTTGAGAATTTCTGAAGCTCTCACTGAGCTCCAGATGTTTTGCCATTGACCGTCAGCTCTGGAAATGGGTAGCCAGGTAGAGAAATTATTATTCCTCTCAACCTTGTCTATACCAGAAGGCAGAGGCAATGACACTGAAAAAATGTCAATTAACCTCGGAGTTGGTAACTCGAAGGCTTCTCTTTGCCTGGAATATTTTTTGGGGGTGAAAGATTTCCATATGTGTCCATGTCTGTGGGTGCACACATGAGCAAATATATGAAGCTGGAAATCCTGCTGCCTTTGGTCAGCTTTAGAGGTAACTAAAGCCCAGCTGTGCTCCACAGTCAGGAAAATACAGCAGCGCTAACACACATAAAAGCAGACACAAGATCCTTCATGTCTCAGACCAAGCAGCAGGCGTGCTTTTGGTCTTGGAAAAAAAATACTGAATTGATGTGAAACTCTGTGATGGTGAAAATATGAGGAATTTCTGCCACCTGTCCTTTGCATCCATCTTGTATCCTTCTCAAGTCAGCTCATAACCAATTCTTCCCAGGCTTCCAGCTGCTTGGCATTTCTTGTGTAAAATAATTAATGATTATAGGGAATGGAGATATCAGCTTAGGGATAGTCGTGCCTGGTCTTGGGCATTTGTATACATGCACTCCTGTATATTCAGTGGTTAGTAGCAGTGTCAAAAGGGAAAAAAGAAAAGTGATATGAAGAAATATTAGGAAAGGTAAAAACCACTGTTATGCTGGTATATAAACCTATCACGCAGTTTCATATACAGAGTATGTAGAATACATACACCTGCGGTCCTTCCATCTGGATATAGAAAGAGGCCAGATTAGGGTCAAGGATGTGGGGTGGCTTCTGCGTGGGGAACAGGGGCACGAGGCAACGTGGGGACTAGAAGCTGTGAGTGTAAACCAAAAGCTAACAAGGCAGGACAGCTTGTTGCTCAAACCTCTGGGAACTGAGAGCGCAGCCGTAGGAAATGTTGCTCCCTGCTGCGGCTCTTGCAGCCCTCCCTTGGCGGTGGCTCTGGGCTGCAGGCAGGGACAGGCGCTGAGATGGATGGACCTTTGATCCAGTCCAGGACAGCCGGTCCCATGTGATCCCTTGTGCAATCATGTTTAATTCTCTGTGCTTTATTTCCGAATAAATGACCAAATGGCAATAAGTTAAAACACAAGATGGAAAAAGGGTGTGTGTCGGGACAGTATTTCAAGTATTGATCTTTTTAGACCTTAGGCAGCCTGAGCTCGCTGGGTTTGGCTTATTTTGTGTGACCATCTGAAAGCTATGGCACAGGGAAACTGCACAGGTTCAATGTGGTGTCGAGCTTTTGATGCTCCATGAAACTCTCTGAGTTCCACAAGTGGCTGTTTCCCTGGAAAAGAGTTTCATCAAAAAATGCCCAGCATCCTCCAATTCTACACCACTGACAAGGTTCAGGGTAAGTGTTATTTAAATTATATGAATGTAATTATACTATAACGAGTTGAAGTACTGATGACGGTTGTTAATCCATTGCATATCGTGCCTCTACCCCAAGTCCCTAACTTGTATCTGAATTCGTAGGGTTATTTTGAAGCGCAGAAGCTGGGACACAGCTCCTATCTGCAGGGTACGCTGGACAGAGTGCATCAAGACAACGGTGTCGAATTGGTGAGATGAGACTCCGCCAGTAAGACTGTGTTGGAAGGTAGTGCACATATATATCACAATTACACTTTTCCAAGACTGGAAATGCTGGGTAATTGTCTTTCCCTGCCAGTGTGCTCAGGGCGCTTTACAACAATAAATTTCACCAGGAGTGCTAAAAAACAGAAAGCACAATAACATGAAACATGCTGCTCCAAAACCGCAAGAAAACGAAGCATTCCTAGAAAAACTGGGGTCAGGGTATGTAGGATGGTGGAGCCCAGGGCGCTGCTCTGAAGTTGGAGCTCTTGGCAGTGGGTACCAATAGGGTGAGGAGGCGATGGTGACCTGCGCTGCTCCGGATCGCTGCCCGCAATGCTTCGGCAATGCAAGACAGCTCGGGGCTGACCATCGATTGAGAGGACAGATGAGGTCCTCTTTGCAGCCAAGGCAAAATCGTATGCCAATCAAAAAGGTGACAGGCAGGCTGTTGTTGACCTCTAGGGAGTATCAGAAGACAAATATCCTTGAAAGGAGATTCAAAAAATAATCTCCAGGGAAGCCAAGCTAGCACTGCTGGAAGTGCTGCAGCACTGGCTGCCGTACCATGGTGCCGGGACCTCTGAGCATCCACACAGACCTCCCGTGGAAAGACATCTATAATTTTCCATCCTGTGTTTAGAAAACATCTCACTTGCTCAGAAGCAACGTGGGCTGAGATCAGCCAGATTTGGTGCCTGGCTGTCTGGGGTCCGGGGCAAACCCACCTCCAGCCCTGCTTGGGAGAGGGGGACACTGCTACTCCCCTCTCCTCCGTCTGGGCTGTGGGTGGTGAATGCGAAACCTTCCAGCAGGTGCCTGTAGCTGTTGTTTATAGGACATGTCCTATAACAGGGCCTTGATCTCACTGGGGCCTTAATAATAGCAAAATAAAAAAAATAGTAAGAATATATTCAAAACTGGACAAGAGAGGGTAGTTGGATAGTTTGCAATGACCATTAGATAGCTGATACCAGCTGTGTTTGCTCTATATGGTTCGGAGCCATCCATAATTAGAACACACTTCTTGTAACCCTATCTTACAGTAGATTTGATTTTTAGAAAGGAAAAATGTCACTAAATCATTATTATTCATGTGACAAATCCTGAAGGGTAAATTTTTTTTAAACACCACCTCTATCTGTCTCTCCCATGTCACCTAACTTTTATGCAATAACACTGTTCCCTTAGAGATACCGTATAAAATATCTCTCACTTCCCAATATTATTCATAGAATTCCCATTATAGAACATTGAAAACCCAGATTAGAAGAGTACAAGAATATTTTATGACCAGTTTGAAAATGCTGTTACTGCTGCAATAAATTAAGAAGTTAAATTACTCCCACATTGAGTATTGATATACTGTGCATGGCAGAAAAATTCCTTTGAAATATACTGTACAATACATATAGAGAAATTCCAACCCCTTTGATGACTGCAATGTGACTGCCAGCAAAGTGGTTTGTGTGCATACGGGGGTGGGGGATTGGGTTGCGAAGTCTGGTCTTGAAAGCAATGAGTTGAGCAAGGGTAAAATCAGAACAGTAAAATATTATATGGTTAATTGCTAATATTGGGATGTTAGAATCATAGAATCATAGAATAAGTGAGGTTGGAAGGGACCATTAAGATCATCAAGTCCAACCGTTAACCTACCCTGATTTAAAAACACCCACTTCTAAACCATGTCCCTAAGCACCTCATCTACCCTTTTCTTAAACACCTCCAGGGATGGTGAATCCACTACCTCTCTGGGCAGCCCATTCCAATGTTTAATAACCCTTTGAGTGAAAAAATGCTTCCTAATATCCAATCTAAACCTGCCCTGACATAACTTGAACCCGTTTCCTCTTGTCCTATCACTTGCCACGTAGGAGAAGAGGTCAGCCCCCATCTCTCTAAAACCTCCCTTCAGGTAGTTGTAGAGGGTGATAAGGTGTTGCGTTTAATGGCCAAATCTCCGGTCTTCTTTCTCCTCGTATTCAGTCTTTGTGAACTGTACCTCTACAGATAGACTATATCATGGACCAGCAGGCACAATTTCTGATAAGCTGATTAGTCTTGCGTATATCTATACGGAAATTTATTTGTGGCCTTTTCCTGACCACAGGAAGACTGTGGACATGTGATGTGTATATACCTCTTTTATATCAGGCTGTTGGGTTGGTTTTTTTTTTTTTTTTTTGCTGAACAGTCATTAAACTCAAAACTTTGACTGCCAAGGGAAAAGCAGAAAAAAATAGAAATGTTGGATCCAGTCTGGCTGATGGGATTCGGTTGCTTTGCCCTTTTAGGTAGAAAGGTGCTCAACTAATTAACTAAATATACTTTTAAGCCATATTTACGGTTGTTTGCATTATTGGAGTGACGTAAAGCTACCAAAATATGCGAGACATTTTTGATGCCGTTATCTATGAATTTATGTGCACAAATCATTTTTTCTGCTTACAAAGCTTCAAATGTGAAACATTGCGATGGGAACTCTATGTATACAAAGTGGTTGTTACAACTTCAGGTAATATCTGATCTTTCTTATTTATTTTCACATGTTGCTTGTTGTGCACAAAAAGCAGCACTTTATTAAGCAAAATAATTGGAGACATTTGCCTGTTAGACTAAATTGGCAACCAAATTGCCTATTTTGCAAACTGTAACAAAAGAGCCCTCTTACACATTTTGCAAAGAAATGAAAACAGAGCTGCCGCGAAGCAGACAGCATAAGCTGCTTATTCGGTTTTGCCAAGAACCTGGCAAATCCAGTAGTTAAGTTTACAATAATAATTACAGTGTATTTTGCTGATTGCAATATTCTGGCCCAAAAGTGACTGTTTAACTAAGTTGGCCATGGAATCAAGTACCTACAAGTAATGTGATCGATTTATTAATGATTGCTTTTTACGAGCGCGTCCTTTCTGAATTGCCTTGTTATTCCACAAAGTGGGGGAACAGGCTTTCAGCAAGAGTCATTTTTATCAAACGGAGCAGCAAGGAGTTATTTAAGAACAACACAAACAGCCATGCGGCCCCGGTGTGTGTTTTTAAAGGTTATTCTTGGAGGATTTTCTTTCCCAAGGAAAGCGAGGCAATGAAGGGTAGAAGCCGAGTAGCACGTTTTTCCCTAGCTGCGCTGAAAAATTCACTCAAAGATAAGCAGAAGCTTTCTGTAAACCCCAAAGCTTACACGTGCTTGTCGGACCCTTGACTTTTGCCCTGGAGTTGGCGGTTCTCACATCAAGCCCAGTCAGGGACCTCCTCCCACCCCGGCAAAAAAAATAATGCAGAAGTGGAGCTGATCCGCTGCCCAAGACAACACGGCTGATGCGGCGCTGCCCAAAGTGACTTATCTTCATGTATAATCATGTAGCAAATCATGTATTCATTTGTATTATTAAATAAAGACTAACAGAGTTGTACACCCAGCAGAGCAGAAGGGATGCACAAAGGATCATGGGTTCCCGGCATTCCCTGCTCCCTCTTGGAAAGCCGCTGACTCACTCCCCGAGCAATCAGCGTTGTGTGCCATTACAAATGGGGTGGTTAATAGGCCTGCATCCATTATCATTAGTGCATCTCAGCACGCAGGTACATGATGGGTCCTGCCAGCGCATTTGCTCCAGCTCACTGAGCCAGGGGCCATGCTCCATTGCAAATGAGGATGAGGAACACCTGCTCCAGGGTTTTTCGGCAGACCGGAGTCATCCTTCACATCTCATGCAACACTTGTTCTGTCAGAATGCAGTGCTGGCACCGGCCGGAGCGGTGGTGTGCCAGGCGTCCGACTAAAGATTATAGACTTCCCTGTGGTCTTCTGCTGAAGTTCAGCTTTGAATTTTTTCAAAGAAACCTTTTAAAAATTTATCAATTTCGTATTAGGCATTCAGTCATTATGTTAAGGGTTTAAAAATAAAGATGAAAAAAAAACTTTGCTTCAGAAATTAACTTTTTTTTGGCAATTAGAATGGGAGCATAAAATATTTATTGAGTCCGATAATTTTATTCACAGTGCTGAGTGCTGGCTGTTTTGATATGTTTTCTGAGAGAGATTTTATTTTTGGAAAATAAGCCTTGTGATTATTTTTTTTCTTTTTTTCCAGCCTTCTGCAACTATTCATGGTGTTTGTGGGATTTTCATTTTAATTGTCTGCACCAGGTGACCCGAGATGTGATATTAGACACTAAGCAAAAGGGGGAAAATATGACAAAATGTTGCCTTCTCAAGGCACATGTCTTTCCATCCAGAAAGCCTCTGCTCTGGCTGCCCTCCAAAGCCAGGACAAAGGCTTTCCTCATCCCACTCCAAAAGACACCACACTTGCTGCCAGCTGCAGGCCAGCTTGTTTTAGGCACTGGAAACCAAAATTAAGGGAGGAAAAATGGTTGCAATTTGAAGAAGCAGCTCTTGAGGCTTGCAAATTACAATGAAGGACACGGCGAAAGTGGCAGCCTTGCAGCCCGTCCTTCTGGTCTCCCTGTCCTGCGTAACAGGGATCTTATGGGCACTGCTGGTGGCCAAAGCTTCTCTGTTCCCAAAAACACAGGCTTGAGGCAGGGCCTGTCACCCTGGGCAGCCTTGTCACCCATCCCGCAAGTGGGACCAGCTGGAGGGCACATGCTCTTGGGCTCATGCACGTCCCTCCATCCTTCAGGATCTCTCCGTCCTGAGAAGAGCGTTCCAAATCACTCTCCATGGACGGCACCTCATTTCCTCCAGCACCATTTCCCTGATGGACGATGCAACACCTTCTTCTTGAAACAAGGCTTGGGCTGAACTGCAGCAGAAGGACAGTCACTGCCGTATCGCTTGCCACTGGCAACGATGCAACACTGTTGTGCACTTTTTGACTGGTGTCATCTTTGTCTCTCAAGCAAGCAGAAGGAACGGGAGTTCTCTGCTTCTCTGTTCCCAAAATGCAGGTGAGTAGACTTGACTCTGGACTTGGAATAAGGGGTTAACTAAGAAATTCCTGTTTGCTTTTCTTGTTTTGGTTTTTGTTTTTTAGTTTGTTTTGGTTTTTTTTTCCCAAAAAAGTGTTTCCTGTCCCCCCTCTTCCCAGTCCTCCCTTCCACACTGAAGAGACTTTTGGTTCTGCTTTCAGAGCCTCCAAGAAAATGACAGCTACTTTATTTCAACAGGAAGCCTTGTCTGGTGGAATATAGGTTAACACAGTGATAAAACTATGCTGAAGGTTATAGGTCCACTGCTCTGCTTCTCTACCAGGAAAGTGGAGTCCTCAGTTTGACCAGTAAACATTTAAGGTTTGTACCTTGGGATCCAAAGTCTTATCTCTGCTTTATGATCAGGCACTACCAAAAATGACTCCCAGGATCCATCCTTTTGGCCATTATAAACTTTGATGCTCAAAAGAAATCTTGGACTCTTGTTCCTCAAGGTGCTTTTTGGTCTGCCTCAGGTTTGGGTTCCTTGGTGGCTTCCATCAGAGGGAATCTGTCACTGTGGCTTATTTTGTGGATTTTTTTTCTCTATTCTTGTCCTTCTCTGTAATTGTCTCTCCTTATCAGACTGGTATGAGCTATGGGGATGGTTGAACTAGAACTGTCTTTCCATCAGTGCTTCCTTGGTGGGACTTCAGCTTCCACATGTACCGGCTGTGAAGGAAGTGAGTCATTTCCAGACTGACCTGTTAGATTAATGTTTTAGTCAATTTAAGAAACTTAGTCTTGGGATCATAATGATAACCATTGCTGTGTCAGTCCTGCATCCATGCTGTCTTCCAACTTCAAGATGGGTGGGGAAAAATATCCTTCTTTGGTACCACCACCTGAGTGTGTAGCTCTGCATACTCAAAACAAAATGAGAGTCACCTCAACAGGTAATGAGAAATAACGGTCCTGTGCTATGACTGCAATGGGATCTGCATGGCCCACTTGGCAGGGGGACCGGGGCAGCCTCTGATAATCTGGAAGAGGAAGGGAGATAAGAAAGCTTCTTGTTTCCTTTAGGGACTCTGAGTTTCATGACATGCAAATCAGTCTAAATGCAGATCTGCTCTTGGACATGCCACACCTAAGTCGTTACCGTCTTCCTGATCAAATTTGGTGCATGGAATTTGTCACCTCTGTGGCAATAATTCCGGTCTTTACTTGATGTAGATCATCTTATTTTCAGGTTCGTAAGTCTAAGATAGTTCATAGGAACGTCCCCGCGACAGATTTAAAGGGAATGCCAAATATAAGTTGCCTGGACAAAACGAACCAACTATTATGTCTGAGACTCTGCTGGGGACTTTGCTGCCACACTCAGGCACTGAAGATTTTTTTGTGATTTGATGAAACAGAAATGCTGCCAGGAGCACTCTTGTGAATGCTGTGGGTTAGAAACTTGTGCTAAACTTCCGATACATCTCTGTTTTTTTCATATTCTCCATGTTATTTAACAGAAATATTCTTGTTTTTTTCTTTTATCCTCTCCGCATGGGAGAGTTCCTTCAGAAGGTGTTTAGGGCTGTGCTGCACCAAATGCCCTTGGATTGCTGATGGGGATGTCCCTGCCTTCCCCCAGGGATCATGGGCTGCTCGCTGATGATTCAATATCATACATGTAAAAAAGTTTCATATCACTTTGTGTAAATTTTAGGGAGAGAGAGCAAAATCTTCATCTTTTGCAACGTAATTATGACACTTTTCTGATCTGTAATATAATTCAGCTAATCCGAGGAGGAAGGAGCCGTCCTACGAGGTGAGCGGGGCACTCCATCCAGCCCAGCTCTCCCTCATGGGCAGTGACGTGGTCTCCAACAGGTGCTTGGGGACAAGTATGAAAAGTGAGCAAATACGGAGTGATCTTACATATTGCAATGGGTGGTTTGGGAAGCAAAATAAATTTAATTTGCATTTAATAACCACACATTAGAATTTACCCTTTTTCTCGTTTAAGGCGTATTTCTAGATCTGTGCCTTTTGAAGTACTGGGTTTTGATGGGGCTTTTGCTCATGTACTATAAATGCCTTTATTCTAATTTCCATCCATCCACTGAGAGCTGCTCAAAGTTGATGTTGCTGCAACACTGGAAAAAGAGGTGCTAGGAATGCCGAATATCTCATTCAGGGCTGAAGAGCCTGAGGAAAAGCTGTTCAGAGGGGTGACAATAATGCATAGGAAGGCTGTGTATGGTTGATGCAGGCTAGATATGTGGATATTTTAATCAGAAAAATGAGTAGCAAAACAAGGTTTTGGTTTGGACTTTTCAGGGAGTAACCATAGAACAATGCTGGGAAGACTCCAAGTGGAAGAAATCCCATGGGATCAAATGGGATCTTTATACTCCAGTGCATCTGCAAGGTTGGGTTTGGGAGAAGGCACAGGCAGGCGATGAAAGAGAGCCACCATAATAGTCTGGGGATGCTGAAAAATTCTTGGCTTTCCTCTGTCACAACAGGAATAAACAATATCTTCCTTTTTTCCACTCCACAGGGAGCGCTGGATAGCTGCTGGGGCATGTCTATCACGTACTGTAGGGAAGAGCTCCAGAAGGAGACATGGAATATCGTTGCCATTGGCCTGGAGTGACGAAGGCAGCTACGCACCCATGGTGGTCGGTGAGTTTCTTACATAACACCCCACAACTCCAGCTGCCACTTCGGTGCCCACCAGTTTAAAAGGCACAACTTTACTTTTCCGCGTGCTCAGATGGTGCCTTCTGAATGGCTTTAGATGTAAGGCATTGAGACAAATAAAGCAGAGACAGACTTAGAAAACACGTTGCCAGAGGTTCAGCATTTCCAAATGTGTGCCTTGATGGATTTTTCATAAAAGAGGAAGGAGAGATTAAGATATGGACTTTTACTGGCTTGCTTAGTGGAAACACTGTGGGAAATAATGCTTTTTGAATTTCCTGCAGGTCTGAATTATTTTCTTCTGTCTAGATGAAATGCAACCCATTAATTCAACTATCAGCTTTTGCCTGATGCTAAGGAGTGCAAAGTTAATTTTGTAACACGAACAATGAAAAGTTTATAGATTTTTAAATGATATCAGATTTGTTCAAGTATGCTCTTAAGCGTAGCCTTGAATCTTGGGGTATGTTTACATGCTTTGCTGATTATGCATTGACTTCAGTATGTGTTTGCAAAATCACAACTCCATCAGTATGTCAAACAAATAAACAAAACCTCTGCTTGTCTTCCACATACTTTAAATATATAGACTCCTCTGTATGTATCTGCTAAAACTAGAGAAACGGCTGAATCTAATTTGGACATTCAGCGTTTATGTAATTTCTAACCTCATTTCTTACATTATGCTGTGGTCTTGACCTGCCATGACCTGTTATTTTATCCCAGCGATGGACTGCTTGGATGCAGACGTTTGTGCCCAGGGAGCAGTGAGGCTGTGATGTGACAAGCCGACACCCAACCCAACTTTGAAACCAAACCTCTGGAGGTGAAATGCTTGTGCATTAACCCACTTTGCTACCCGGCCTTGTACTGATACATTTTTAAAGCACTTTTTTTTTTTAAATTGAAAAGAAGAAAATCATCCTATATTTGGGGGAAAAAAAAAAATGTAAAATGTCACGCAATAAACTGGATGGTACTGACAGAACTTAAAATACAAAGAGAAGTTGGCGTGTGCATATCGCGGTGTATTACTGGTCTTTGCCAAGCACATGAAACTGCCTTGCTGGTTTTGCTGCTGTCGTAGAGCGTGACATTTGGGGATGTACACAGCGTGCCCTCCTGCTCCACCTTCCACATGCAGTGTGAAGACCAGTCTTGGTGAAATTCTGGCTTATTTTGGGTAGGGCTGTTCAGTCGTGTAGGGTTAGGCAGGACCAGGAGCATCCTGCTGTGTTAAGGTGCTGGGAGCCAGGTCCAGCCAGGGCATTAATGCCCCACTCACTGCATGAGAACGCAATATATTCTCATCCCCCAAAAAGCTGAAATGAGGTTTCGGCTGAAGGAACACATTGCATATGATACTTGGCTGTTTAAACACTGGTTCTGCAGCTATTTTCCTGCAGTTTATCTCCTCCCTCCCCCACAATTAGGTAGTTAAAGGACAGTACGCAATATTTAATACTAGATTTCAATGTTCCGCTCAGATTTTCTTTCACCTTTGGCTGGACGCTGTGATGCCGAAACACGTGGGGGAGACAACGGGCTCTTTTGCCAAGGGGGTCTTTTCACCACCTCCTGCCCACGGCTCTGCCAGCTTGCCCGGTGCTGCCCCGCTCCTCCCGGAGCTCGTGGGGGAGAGCTCTCCCCCGTGCCACCGCAGAGCCTTGATTTTGTGAAGCACATGAATGGAGACTAGTCTGAGACAAGTAAGCTCTTATGTACACTTGTGGCCTCGTCAGGATTTGAATCAAAGTCTCCAGAGATGCCCTCCAGCTTCCTTAAATTTCATTTTTTTATAATGAAGATAATTTTGAGTTTTACAAGCACAGAAATGTCTAAAACTAATAAACATTTTATACATGTGTCAAAAGATGCTTAAAAAGCAGCCAAACCATGTTTTTTTTAACAACTGGGGGGGGGGGGGGACGGGGACGAAAAAAAATCCACATTGCACTCCTTGTTTGCCAAGTTCCTGCAGCCTGAGCAAATTTTTACAGATGAGTTATAAACCCCAGGCTAATGGAGCTTTAATGGAAGTGCTGACACTACCTAAAGCCGAGTGATGCGGACGTACCACTACAACAGCCCCGCAAAATGACCCCTGCATCCCGCTGCCGCCCCCATCCCTCCTTCCGGAGCACGGGAATAATGCCGCACTTCCTACAGCAGCACTTGGGGGAATTAAGACATGGGGGGCTCACGAGCGCGCTCGCCCTTCTTTCTTTTGCGTGCTTGCAGGGAAGGGATTTGGCAGGCGGTCTTGGCAGGCCGGCAGCTCGCGGGGAAACAAAAAGAGCAGCTATCAGTGCAAAACGGAGCGGCTTCGGAGGCGGCGGCGGTGGCTGGCAGCCACGCAGCCTCGCTGGACTCCGCTTCAAACAAACAACGCACCGGGTTTATCGCCGGGCTTAGGAGAAAAGGCTCTTACAGTCGTCATCCAAGTGTTATATTTATCTCCGCTTGGAAATCCTCTGCCGCTTACTGATTCTTTGATGTTTTTGGAAGATGAAGATGTTTGCATGGAATAGATGGAGCAGTTTGGTTTCTGAATGTTGTTTCATCCTCAAAAGATGAATTTGTGGGAGTATATCTGTGTACAAGGCATGCATCTCCTCTGATAGATATAGGTGTGTATGTATGTAAGTACACAGAGCCTTGCTGAGTGTACAGCAGCTGGCTTACTTTTATCACCAGCTTTGCCATAAAATGTCCAATTTTAATAATCAAATTAGAGCCAAGGAAAACCTGTACAGGTGAGAGGAAAACTGTGAGTATGATCAAAACCACGTTTCTGATTCAGGACGAAATCGCAGGCTACAGGGAGGTACATCTGTAAATTATACAGGAAGCTTTCTTCAACAACTGATTCACCCTGACAGTTTTACTGGAGTATATGAAAATTAGTATTAAAGATGTGATATGTAGGCTTCTTTCCAGGAATTCCAATCTGGTTTCAATAAAATGAAAACACTGATTGGAAGTGAAGTTGCCTTCCGGTTTTGCCTTTGGCTATTATGTGTTCATTCGTGAAATGACTGAATTCCACAACTACTTTTAATATTCACCTTTTGAGTTCATCTCCCGTACTGGACACATTGGAATGATTAAAATAGCACTGCCTCCTGAAGCCGGATTCTCTTTAATTTGAAACAGCCTAGGTGCTGAGGAAAAAAAAAATAATAAAAAAAAATGAATGCTCTGTTAAGTCCATCCTTTCCTAGCATCAAGTTGCTCCAATGCCTGTTTAGGATAGAATACTAATAAAGAAGTGGTTTCAAGATGAAATATCCTGTGCTTCCTGAATAGCTGTGCAGGGAAGACCTAAAGACCGCAGTTTCGTGCTCCCCATCCCGTCACCCTCCAGGCTGCCGCTCCCGATGTTGTCTGCCGGCCGAAATGTTTGCGTGCTCCGATGCTATGTGCTGCTTCACGCCATGGTGCTTTGGCAGCTGTGTGGCCACCAACGTTAGTGCCATTGCACACTTTGCCCCAATGCAGGCAGCTCCTGGAAATGACAGCGCCTGCAAAAACGGGTGTGGAGCAGCCAACGGGGGCCAATGGGTATCAATTTTTAAGATATCCGAGGCCTCGCAATGCAAAAACTGTTGCATTCTAGCTTATTGTTCAAAACAGTGTTTGGATCCTGAACTTGTGGGAGTTTTTGCGCGCCAGATGAGCAAACTGGCTTCTTGCAGAGCATGAGTGATTTTATGTGTTGAGTACCTCGTAAAGAAATCCAAATTCCCATGTATTTGCTAACACCTTCCAGACTATGCTTGGTGTTTTGAGGCAATATTGTCCTAGAGATGGAAAAACTGACTTAGCTGGTTTTCGGCCGGCACTGGCTGGAGCTCTGGGAGGTCAGGGTGGCATCCAAGGCATCCCCGGCATTAATGGTTAAAGGGCTTGCTGTGAGTTACTGGGAGCTGGTTAAATGACTTGGCTTCCTTCATTTTTCATATAGGAAAGCTGGCAGTTGTGCTGATGAGAGTGACCCATTCGTAGAGCTTCCCTTGTGGTCTGTGTTTTCTGGAAGGCTTTCCCTGAGAAGACCCCCACACCTTGCTCCCCGTTACTTTCCTGGCCCTGCTTGTCTGCGAGTATCTTTCTTTGCTCTGGGGACATGGGCATCTTTGGCATCCTCTTTGTCGGGCATTTAAAGGAATGTTTTCTCCTCAGCACCAGCGGAGGTCCCAACCTTAGGCACCACCGTGCCTGACCCCAAGTGCTGCAGACTAAAAGGACATCTATAATAAACAGTAATATTGAAAACTTTAGCACCTCTGTGGAACAAAGGAAAGCCCAGGGAAGTAATTTCAGCCTCTGTACTCAGTCACCTATCTGGCAACCTCTGCAATAAGTAGTCTGGCAAGTTATATCGCTGAGGGAGAGTCTGACTTTCTGCAGTTGTCCAAGGCAATCTTTGATTAAATTTTGGATGCTGTTACTTAGACATCCGCTCCTGATGTGCTTACCATATTTTGCAAAGAGAAGGTCTCTGTGAATTGAAAATTTCTGGTTATGTGCATTCAAGGTCATGCATAAAACAGTGTCTAGGATCATGGAAAGTTGAAGAATTTAATCAAAATACTGCTCTATGGTTTAGTGTGTTTTGTAAGATTAGGAGGGGCACCAATAATGCTGTCAATGCAGAGCTCATTTGAACACTTTTGAATTATTGAGCTGCAGAACAAACCTCAGCACAGCCTAAATCGACGGTTTTCAACAGAGCAACAAAAGTTCCTGATGGTTCGTTCCTTTTCTGGACTGGAGAAGAAAAAATTTCCAGTATGGCTGTAGACCAAATGTAAGGCATCCTTTGGGGAAAAAAAACCCACCACCGTTTCAGGCTTTGGGATATCAGCCTCGTTGTATCGTTAACTGCCATCAAAAAGAGTTAGAAAAGCAGCCCTATACAAATTGGGTCATCTGCCACTGCCAGCCAAAGAAAAACTCAAAAAACCTGATTTTAAAATGCACTGAAGTCCACCCGGATGCATGGAGGAGGGTGAGGCTGCAGTACCTCTGTCGGGCTTCAGGTGGCTGCTCCACACCACACGTCCAAACCCCAACCACACGGGACATCTCCCAGCAGCGGTGGGCGAAGGCTCTACCATAGGAGGGACGGCTTGAGGGCCTGAACCATCTCCCCAGGGGTCTTCTCCTAGTCCAAGGCCATCAGGAGTCCTACGGGCCACATGCACTGGCAGAGCCCGTGGCAGAGGTAGGGGACACCTGAGCGACGCACGGCAGACCACTTCTTCCTTTGTAGCAGCTTTTTATGGGGCAGGAGGTTGAATGGGAGAGAACAGTGCTTTCTTAGGTACCAGTAAAGAAAAAAGTAAAACGACACTGTGGTATTTTGCAGAAATACTTTATGGAATTGAATGCAGCCTATAACATTTTTTCACCTTTGTTGTCTCCTTAGATGGTGAAGGCAACCTCCAAGCAGACTGCAGCAGGGATTCAGTATGTGTGGTTAATGCGCTGACATCGTGAACCTGGAATTGCTGGATCATCCTGAAAAAATCGAGAGTACAGAGGTACCCAAAGGCTCTTTCCCTCCTTTGAAAAGATCTCATTCTGTAATTAAAGTTAATTTAGAGAATGAATTAAATTTGATGTATTTGTTAGTATATATATTAATATTTAATGTGCATATTAAATATATAGATGGCCTTAGCCATGAATATGTTCATGACCTTAGCCCCAAACATCCTCCCTTTGCCTCAAATGAAACCAAATATTATTTCCTTTATATTATTTCTTTTTAGCCATTGAACCTTATAATAATTTCCTAAATTCTGGAGTTATTTTTACCGACTTCACTATTCTGCAAATTTTCTCTGCTCTTCTTCTCTTTTGCAGTTCAGAAATTAGTTCAGTGTTTAATTCTCAGAGCTGGGCATGGTGGTTATGTAGTTTTGCCTTATCTTTTAATTTTCATTCACAACTTTTTAAAGTTGTTCATTATAAACAGAAACTTGTTTATGGGTTAGTACGCCAGACGCTTTCCAATAAAACGTGTATTGTCTTCCTAAACAATGACGTAAAGCACGGCGAAGCCAAACGGCAGCTCTTTCTTAAGGCAAACGGATGCGAAGGATGTGTTCGTGTGATAAGGGTTTTCGCTGCTTTCGTAGGCTCTTCCATAGCGCTGCCTCAAATTCTCGCTCGCCTGTCAGGTGAAATAAGAAACGCAACCTAAAGAGTGTGGGGCTGGGGGAGCGCGGAGCTGAAACCACAGCCATGCTCCGGTGGGGGCCGGAGCGCCGGTACCCGCGCGTCTCTCCGTAGGCATCGCGGGCGCTCAGACATAACGCCCTTTTCCTTAACACGCCTTTAAGCGTGACGCTCTCAGTCTTCTGCATCCCTCCCCCCCCCCCCCCCCACCCCCAAAATCTTTGGTTCATCCCCCGCAAACACTGCTAACTACTAACTCATAAAACATATCAGCTGGGTTTATTACTTTTAACCATCTTTCCAATTGTGCTATAAAATAAAGGCAGATGCCATTTTAAGATCTTATTATTATCAAGGGCCAACTCCTCCAGCAGCACCTGCTTAGCAGCAATCTGCTTGTTTATAGTCCCTTTTTTATAGGTGACAGTTTAAGGTGGCTGTTCTCCTCTTACAAAGAGTTCTTTTTAATGCGGCAGAAGTGGCACGCACAGTAGGTGAGCTCCTTCCTTTCATCCGGTGATATTGAGAAGGGGTCGCGGGTTCACCTGTGATTTTTGCTTGACAGCTTCGCCACACACATCAGGCTCTGCCAAATGCTCCGCCATTAATTTATGATTTAAAGTAATTAACTTTTGCTGATTAAAGTAATTATTTCAAGTGCATTGCACTCAGGCCCAAATGATGCACACAGCCCCCTCTCCAGTTTGAGCTAGCAGCATGCCAAGTGCTTAAAAGCTGCACCAGGGAGCTCGCGGTGGCTTCTGCCAGTCTAACAGATCTGCCATGTTTATGGCTGACTTGTACTAACTGCTCATTTTAATGCCGAATCCTGGCAGAACATTGACACAGTGTGAAACCTTCATCCGGTAAACAAGACAAGCTTCAAATTGGTGACATCGATGACAGTGAAAACTGTTTAAATGAATCTTGCCTCCAGCCTTCCAGAGGTATTATGTTTTTGAGCGCTGCTCCTTCTCCAGATTGGCTGTTAAACAATTTACAGCTTTATCCAGCCTCTGCCTTTAGCATTATGCAGGTGCAAAATTCAGGCTTCTTTAGTAGATCGGAGGCCAAAAAAAAAAAAAAAAGTGTCGTGCCCTCCCCCCGCAAAAAAAAAAAAAAACCAAACAAAAAACTCCAGACCTCACCAAAACCTTTTAAAGCGACTTCAGACGTGAGAAATGTGAAAAAGGAGTTTCCTTTGAAAATAAATCTCTCCTTTTGAAAGCGTACACTTGTTGTGAAACTGCCTGTCATCTCCTAAAGTGAACACGTTTTGTGCTGGAGCCAATATTGGCTTTTTTTATTGTGCCTTCTCTGGGCAGAAGAAGCGTGCACAGCAGCCCCCGGCCGCCGCAGAGCACGGGGGCTGCATCGGCATGGAAAGCTGCCAGCGCCGGGTGCCGTTGCAGCAACGCGCTTTGTCTTATTGGCATAAAATGTTTCCAAAACTTAGCTTTAGGGTTTTTTGTTGGTTTTTATTTTTTTTTTTTTTTTTTTACTCTGAGGGAGATATTCCTCAGGAATATCCTCTTGCAAAAAGCGGTGGGATTTTGCCTATTGCCCTTCAAGTGAAAATGAGCAAACTGATATTTAAATCCAGAGGAATAAAAATATCCATGCTCAAAAAAAAATATATTCCCAGTATTATAAACACATTTAGCTGAAAAGGATTTTTTTCTTTTTTTTTTTTTTTTTAAATTCAGTTTTAATTTGGGAGGGACGAGGGAAACAGTTTTGATTGGGTCAGGGGGGTGTTTTTTCCTGCTTTGCTGAAATGACTGTCAGTTTTAAAAAGCTATTCACATTATCTCTCTCCCCTCTTCCAGTGCAACTGTAAAGAAATCTAATTTCATCTGTAATAAAGCACCTGATGGGCAGTGATCCCTGGCAAACAATATTTCAGCTTAATGCTAAGCGTTGAAAAAACATCATCGAAAAATAAAGATGCCAAGAAAAATCATCTGTGTGTTAGCTTGGCAGTAGTCCTCAGAAATGTGAGGGAGAGCTCGACAGTGAGGCTGCTTTTTGCTTTTTTTTTTCCCTTTTTTTGTCTGTACTGGATGGAGTGGGGTGGGAAGGGGCGAGCGCGGGAGGTAGCGTGCCGCCCGCACGGCGAGGGAGGGCAGGGTGCCGGCGGCCGAGGAAATCCGCTCAGTCGAGCTCTCCGCTCGCTCTTGTAAGCAAACACTGAGCGCTCTGCCAAATTGGGGCAGTTTCGTGCTGCAAGCAAGCCCAGGCGCTGAGCTAAGAGCACCAAGCTCGTTTCTCATGAGCCCCTGCTATAGGTGTGATGTGCCGGTGTCCAGACCCCGGTCCTCCCTCCGTCCCTGGCCCCTCCTGTGCAACACGTGCTTTAAACACACTCTGCCTAGCATTTTGCAGGAGATAATAATGCTGCTTTTTAAGGACTGATTGGCAAAGAGCATTTTTAAAATGCACGCCAGAAATTAAGATTGAGACAAATGAGTTCCACCGGGTTTGATTCTTATTTCCAGGTCTCTACATCTTCACATCCAGTAATGTCTGGCATCTCTGTAGACGTAATAGGTCCGGAAAATTAATCTAGGAAGATTTTTTTCTAAGCAAAACCATCTTGAGATTTACTCAGGGCCTGATCCAAAGTCCCCTGAGGTGGTGAAGAGCTGGTTAGTGGATTCAGCCTCATTTGACTATTCCGTGCTCTCTGCAGTTGTTCCCAGCTCAGGCGATCCTCTCTCGCGCTTGCTCAAGGAAAGCGATCGGAATCCTCCAAGTTTTGTTTCAGGGCGGATAAGCGCAGGACGTAAAACTGCAGAGATCGTGAAGGGCTGTGATTGACACGGGGAAGGCTTGGCAAAGCTTGGCTCTCACGCTAAGGGGAGTGGCGATGCTGCCTGGTGGGTAAATACCAAATACCATGGTATTTGGTGTGTTAGAGGTGCCCAGCTCTCGTTAGCATTGCCGTGAACTGGATATCTTTAAATATCTTGGTGGCTTTAGGCACCGGGTGGGTGCTGAACCAGTTCTGGGTGGGACAAGGCAGGGATGCTCTCCCGGGGGAAGGACAATCCACAGCAGAACCCCTGCCTTGGTCGTCCCCAGCGTTGAGCCATGACAACGGTGAAACTGCTCGAGATCTGGTCAGACGGAAAGGGTACAGCACGATGGAGAGTGGGTACGAAGTATCGGAAATACAGAAATCCGGCATGCAGATGCAGTAGGCATGTTTTAATTTAATACCTCTAAAGCACAGAATTATTAAAAGCATAAAAGTCCCATTACCGAATGGCACAATATATTAGGAGTTATAGGTGTTAAATCAAACCAAGGTACATGATATTAATGGGCAAAACGGCTGTGTTTAAACAGTTGTCTACTTATTAAATCTCTAATTAAGGACATGCAAAGCAAGTGGCTAAGATTTTCCACTAAAGATGATGAATTGTGATTACTGAAATGTTTTTAATGTATTACAGAGCAAGCCAATTTTATTAAAAAAGAAAAGAAGTGATCCAAATTTTTCCCAGCAGCTTTACCTGTAATGATAGTGATACTTCTGCAGGTCACTATAAATTGATTTTCACTGTGCTGTATTAACCCCTCACGGCAGTCTGATACCTAGTTTTTGAGTTTTTACGGCCCTTCTCTACAGCATCTTTCGGGATTAAAATGCACAGGTCCCAAACAGGCCAGACAAGCTGAAATTGATGCCTCGTGACTTTTTGGCTGGATTGCGTATAATGTTAGTGTAACTATTTTCCTGCTATAGCATACCCCTCAATAGGAATAAGTGCACTTACTTGACTCAATCAGCCATCTGTGACTCCATCAGCCACAGTGGAAACTAATGGTAATTGCCAATTGTTAACCAGACAATAGCAGATGCTAACTTTAATATCCAACAGTGCTCTTCCGAGCATCTTTTATGTAGACATGGCCTCACTTTAATACGTGTTTTCTTTCCCCAAAATACGGCAACTTAGTAAAGGCTGATTAGCCTAGGGAGCTATGTGACTTGAAGCAATGAACTTCAAGGCAAGGCAGCCGATGATCTGTTTCTGGGCCATAATGTCTATAATGTAAGAATTTAGAAGATTGAATTTCAAATTCTTCTTCAAAATACAGTTTTTTCCAGTTAAATTTCATGAAGAGCCATCTACTGGATGCTAACACGAGAGTAATGTCTTTCCTGGCAATGTCCTTGCCTCCTATTAGATAATCAATTAGTCTCAGAACATTAAAAAGCAAAATGCTGCAACAGGATTTTCCACCAAATTCAAAAATATTTACGAAAGGATTTCATTGCTCCCGTTTATTTACATCTAAACAGGAAGGCTGCAGCTACCCAACATAATGCCGTGGTTTTGGCACCAAGACAGCTTTGCAACCTCGGCCCTGGAGGACATCTGGAGTCTTCTGGGTCGCGGCGGTTCCTTTTCGCAGAAATTTGCTTGCCTAAAGTAATGAATGAGCCCATTTTCACTTTGACTGTGGCCTGCAGTCTACGAGAGACATTAGGAGCAATTTGTAGTCAACGTGCAGGTCTGTTCCATCTAAAATATTATCAATGAGCTTGTCAACCCGAGCCTTAACCTTCTTTGTTATTTTCATCTGCTCCTCTCTCAGATGTCTCTCCTCGTACCCATAACCTCTGAAGACTAGCAACAGGATGTCATACACCTGTTTTGCTCAAGGCTGGGACTTGGAGCCCTGTGCGATATTGTGTAGGCATTGGCTCGCTTGCTGCTTTGCTCAACGTATATGTCAGAATGTCAGATGATAGTTGTTGTATCTGCAGCTGTTGCATGAGCAGAGTGCCAGGGGCACAACTTTCCTGCAGTGAGCTTTAATTTGCTCTCCCTTCCCTGAAGAGCTCCCGCGCTTCACCTTGCTGCTGCTGCTGCAGCTGGAGGAGAGCTCAGCCCACGTGCGGCTGAGGCCATGGGACAGCAGGCAGGCAGGCAGGCAGGCAGGCAGGCAGCACGGCTCAGCGACGGCCGGGATAGAACTTCACGTGGGCTGAAGGTGCTGCAGACTGCTATTTGCATCGTTGCTCAACGAGGCATTTTAATAATTGTTTGCAGGGAGGTATTGTAAACACTGAGGGATTTGTATTTGGGCGAGTCAGTCTGTAGAATATTTGGATGCTGTTCCAAGAGAGCTACTTGTAGCCTAAATAAGCCATAACCTGCCAAGATATTCATGAGAGATCTGACTAGGTTTTTGACTGCTCTCAGAATTAGGTTGACAATCAAAACAGATGTAGAATGAGACTGCAACTGGATTGCCAAAGGCAAAAAACTCCTGTCAAATTCTTTAAAGGAGCGAGCTGATAAACCACCGTAATACATGGGAATAGTGGACATTAGTAACTAGACAAGGACACATATGTCCACCTTTGAATTTGTTCGGGACTGTGGATTTGTTTTACAAATTAGGTAGCAAGGGCATTGGAAGAAATGCTTTAAAATATACAGTCAGTGAAACTTTAAAAAGACACAGCATTACTGCATGAATATTACAAGATGTTTCTCAGGGTTTTTTAAAAATACGTGCTGTTGCAGAATTGCTGCGTTTCCGAGTGACATATTGGGATGGCACAGATCATCTGTAATTTAAAAGAAGAAAGCAATAGAGAGTTTGATTAAAAAGTAACATAATTCTGTATTACTGGATATTGCTTTGGTTGCATCTATTATTCAAGCAGACATGAGGCATTTTGTCTTTCACTTGAAATGTTGACTAAATCAAGGATAAATATGTAAACCGGGGCTTCATCTTTGATAAGGAGGACAGACGCAGTGGCCTAACATGTACATCTGTATCTTGTCTAAGAGTTGCAACTCATAATTCTTGCATCTAGGTCTTTGTAACAGACAGAAAAGGAGAGGGTTTTGTGGGACGAAGCACAAGCGTGAAAGACACTGGTGGGAGACAAAAACCGACAACTGGATTACAGCTGCCTGCTGGGCAAATCAGTGGCTGAAAGGACATCTCTGGATGTACAGATGCATCAGCGTCTAAGGTCGCTGTGTGCTAGGTCTTCATGGTGTTTCAGGATAAGGAAGACTGACAAATACTTAATGAAACCTTTGCTTAGGGAAAATGCTGATTCATTCAAAAGGGAACTGTTCCCAGGCAAGGGTTTGTTTCAATGAATATCATAGTTTGAAAAACAATAGGAGAACAAGTCATAATAGTTTTCAGGAATGTTTTACTAATTAATATATTTATTTTTTTAAAATTACCTTCGCTTTTGGAATGTAGTTTGTAGGTGTTTTTCAAAAAGACAGACATTTCAGAATTATGGAGCTTGAATAATATTTTAACCTCAGAATATATTTTTTTTTTCCGGAGTTTTGCTGTGCAGAAGGCTGCTTGCCTTGTTTTACGTCTTGAATGGCTGCACAGGGGTCAGAATGGTAAAAGAAGTATGTTCCTTTCCCTCCCAACCTACATCCTAAATACTGCCACCTTCTTAAACCTCCTTGTATTGAAGGTAAAAATATTCAAAACGCACCTTGAATCAGCTGGCTCTCCTTGGGACATTCAGAACAGGTAGCACTCACCTGCCCTGCAGCACCAGGGAGGGGGTTCCTGCAAGGGCTCTGGGTGGTCAGGAACCCAGCGTCACGTTGTCTTCATCAGATTGCTGGCTAACGCACACAAGCCAGAGCCTCTGGGAGCGTGCCTGCTGCGGAGCTGGGCTGCTAGCCTGTGCCTAGCAAGTTGGCTTGATGGTCACTTGGCACAGGTGGTCCATGGCACCGAATTCAACAGCGCTGCGCAGTTGAGCGTTAGAGGACCTGGTCCCTGCTGGCAAAATCACTCTCCCTGCTCCATCTATGAAGATGGATTGGTACAAGTGGAGCATCAGGTCTTCAAGCCCAAAAATAAGCTGGAAATGTGAGCTCAGGCCTTTCTGGCATCCTGGCCAAATCCTCCCCCTCAGGGGCAGGACCTGCTCGGTCCGTGGGGACCTCAGAGCACCTCTGGGCTTGCAGAGCTCAGAAGCCCCCAGAACAAAACGTCCTTGACATTTCTTTTGGCTTGGCTCCCCTTTCTCTTATTTCCAGGAGGATGCCCTCCCTCTATTAATACTTCCATAATCTTTTTAATTAAAATTAAATCTATTTTTGATACCTCGCCACCAGATCCAACACTGTAATCCCGAGTGAAGGACAGATTCCCTCCACCACAGTGTGAGGAAATGTCATTTCTTGCACTGTATTTCCAATCAAGTCAGGCAGTGTTTACTTGTATATTTTTTCTTGCTAGATATTCAGTGCTTTCATATCCTGGTTAGATCTTGATAGGAAAATATAAAAACATGTCAAGAGAGTGGTTCAGTTACAAATGGAGTGCAAAAATTATTTTGGAGAAAGCCCATTTGTGTGTGATTTCTAGCCTAATTCTGCAAACCCTGGTGGTTTGGAGAGTTTAGCATCCAGAGGTTTGGGTACTTGCCCAAACTAACCCTAAAATGCAAACCTTTGGAAGCTTGCCTTTCAGTTCAGTGTGTGATATAAATAGCTCTGCTAGGAACAAACAAAGGAGGTATTGCATCGAGCAGCCAAGAGAGACTACACAAAACACTTGATCAGGCCGTGCTTTGGTATCCCAGGCTGCGCTCCGTCTTCTGCCTTAGCAACGCTGCAAGTTGGAGACATGCCGCTGCTTTTTCTGCTCTTAATGTGGTTGTGTCTGGGTGGCAGAAGGCAACGAGTCTTTACCACCTTTATCCTTCTCGGGTTCTGTGAAGTGAGGGCTCACTACTAACCCCCCGAAAAAAAAGTAATCTTAAAAAACACTTAGTAAAGTCCTTCTCATGGTGGCGTTGGTGGTTTTGATGTAGAGCTCCAGTCTCAGATGGTGGCGTACCATGTTGTTCAGCCTTGCGAGGACCAGAGAGGAAGGATTCAGACTTCCCTTGCCCCTACCCCCTTGTTCAGCTGAAATGAGGTTTGCTGAGAGAGAGCAAAAACAGTGACACATTTTCTTCAACATTTCATAGCTTTTTTTTTTTTTTTTTTTCCTTATCCTGGTTATTGAGGTTGCTTGAATTGTTAAATATATCAATATCTGCATACACCTATTCAGCCTTGAGTGGGTAAACAGCCTGGAACAAATCAACTGTTTGAGAAATTACAAGCCATTGGATATGTGGTCTTGCTATGGTTCCCTTAGTACCCCCTTCTGTAACTTTGGGCATTTTGTTCTTTTAAAAGCCACATCTTTATGTGAGAAAGCAATGTTAAGGACGTAAGTCGAAAAAAAGGAGCAAGCACCGATTTGCAATTGAAAGGCAGAACTTCCAGGGAAGCCAAGCAAAATCTCATAGCCCCAGTGAAACCGCAGAGCATCCTTGCAGTTCAGCTGACATCCCGATATTTATGGGAGGTGTAAGAAGAATCCAGGCCACTTTATCTGCATCACCTTTCTCATGTTCCCCCTTTCTCTGCGGCTGCTCCTCTTTGATGACAATTTGCTGTAAAATTGCCACTCAGCCAGGCCTTTTTTTCTCTCGTGTGCCTTCCCTGACCCCTGCTCTTTCCATTTGGCAGAGCCGAGCAGCCAGAGCCCTAAATCACCCTGCCTGCAGTGGGCTGGGGCGCGTTGCCTCTCCCCGGCTTCCAGCTGGCGGCTGCTCTCAACTCCCGTTTTTCTTATTCCTGCGGAGCCGGTGCATTCTCACGCTGTCCAAAAGCCAAGGGCTGGGCTCCTAATAGAGACCGCTGATGAATGGCGTAAGGGCTTTTCCATAACTCTCTATTACTAATCAATGAGCATGTTTGACATCTCGGCAGCGCAGCGTTTGAGAATAGCTGTCAATAGTGCTTTCTCGTGCCGAAAGAAAATGGGAAACTCTAATACTGGCATTACATCATTGACGGTAGCTGGTTATTGATGTCATCGTTCCTGTCACTCACCTGATATATACGGCCCGCAGTGACTTACCTCCAATCTATAGAGGTATGGATTTGGAAAATAAACATCAATAACTTTAAAATCACTGTACAATTGAGATGATGCTAACTCAAAGTGGTGATGAATCTTGGATTTTCTCTTGCCTATTTCTATATTTCATGCTCCTAAAGGGTATGTGTGGTCAGTTGCCTGTGCCATTTTGAGATATATTAGGTATTCAGACTACAATGAGGGTCTGAATAACCAGTGCCTTGTTCTCAAATTGTCTTATGGATGAATCTGTATATCATGTGTGTGTAATTATGTCTGTAATCATACGTTGTCTGTATACTGCAATGAAATTTTGGTGCCTTGCTGCATATGTCCTAAGCATCATGCAGAATAGCCTTTAGGAGACACTATTGCCTTTATTCTATGCACGCGCGCCATTTTGATCTTAAAACCGAGAAACGGAAATGTGGACGATGTCCCTTTTCTTTTCTTAGAGGCTGACTCCTGGAGATCTGGCTTCCAGTGAGCAGCGAGCGCGAGCGTCAGCACCTGTGTCCCGACGCCAGACAGCTGGCACGCTCTCCGCGTGCCACGGCGTGCCATCTGTGCCAGGCGTCACGTGCCAGTTACGTGACTTGGGGGAAGTCAGGAGGAAGAAAGTCAGTTCATACCATGGCAGAGGTGCGTTTGTTTTTTGTGCAGCCCTACGACGTGCACTGAAATCTGCTGCGGGTTGGGTCTTTTCCTCTCTTTCCCCACTCTCTTGCTGAAGCAGTGCTGATCATACAAGCCTGATGAATTCATTACAGTCATTCTGGGCAAATTTATGCTCAGGACGCGCAGGGAGCATTAAGCACAGAGGGGATTTTGTTTCTGTAGAGTCTGTATGGAATTGTCTGGGGGATTGAAAGCATCAGGTATTTTTCTAATACATAAAGAGATTATTTTTCTATAGAAACTGTATTCCACCAAAGAAAGAGACCATTCACAAATAAAATGTTCCCTTATATTGCGTGGAACAAAGACCTCAGCAACCCCCTGTAAAAGGCAAAGGACCGCCCCCATCTCCACCAGCCTCCACAAGCTGCCAGTCTGCCAGGGCAAAGCCAACGGTGGGGTTTTCTGGTCCAAGCTGGAGTCCCGGGGGCTCCTTGTTGCCACCTGGCTTTGCCATGGCCCAAAGTTGGTGGCAGAGAACTCTTAAGTCTGCACTTAGAGATGTGTTACACAATAGACCAGCCCTTACGGGATGCTGTTACTTCTGCAAGGTTGGAGCTTACTGATGGTGAGGAGACACCATCGAGTCTTCAGTCCTTTCTGTGGGTACATGCTGTGCCCCAAGATGACCCTCTTTCTCAGGGGCAGAATCTCTCTGGCACAGTCCAAAGACAAGAAAAAAATTAACTTTTCTCTCCACTCTTTTCTGTGCTTTTCATTCAGACGCGGTGGGTCACGGCTGTGTGGCACCAGGAGGATGTTGTGGAGCTGTTCCCAGGCCCGTGTGGCAAACGCTATGGCTGTCAGTCCCCTTGGGGACGGAGGGAAATGAGCTCCGAACAAATGCTTCTTCGTAGGTGCAATGCACATAAGTGCATTTTTGGATCATAGCACAAGTCTGCATCCTTTGTGAGCCGGCGAATGTGCCAGGATGACTCGCTTTTTCTCAGTCCAGCACTTCTCCATTGAGCAGAGACTGAGTTGGGAGCATTGCACATCAAAGAGAGGGGAATTAATGAATGAGAAAACCTTGACATTTACACAATTTAGGCATGTTACTTTTATTTAAGGTTTTTTTCGTGGAAAGGGTGCAGAACCCTTAGTGAATAGACCTGTTAATGCCTCTTGCTTTTTGTGTTTATATGTGCCAGTTCTAATAATTGTCACGTCAACCTAAGTGAGAAACATCCAGACACGTTTATGGAAGAAGCCGTAGGGCTTTAGTTCAAGCGACTCCTGTTACTCCTGGGTGGGGAAGAGGGAAGGGCAATAAACAACAGAAATTTGTTGGTTTCTCGGCACCAAGATTTATCACGTGTAAAAATGTAGGACTTTGGAAACCATTAATTATACATAAAGTCAATAACCAATCTTAATAGAACTTAAAGTGACAAAAGCGATGACATTTAAGAAATAAGCCTCCCCATACTGTAAGTCCGTCACCATCAGTGGAAGAAAAAAGGCTTGAAACGTGCTCTGGACATGCAGTAATTGTCATTGCTATTTTCTGATTTCACTAGAGAAAACTGCTTTCTGTGTAGGTATATTAGGAAAGGGAGAAATTCTGGATCACAAAAGTCAGGTCTGTGTCTGGGATAACCTGCCCTGCCAGTTAGCAGCAAACAGAGGAATTTTGGGGAAAAGGCATGGCAATTTGCTGTTTTATGATATCAGTTAAATTTTTAAAACATACAGAAGTGCATGTTGTATCTGCACTTTCATATTTCCCCCCCCAAATAAATCAAGTAGCATCATAGCGGATAGCTAAAAAAATAATAATGCTAATAGTAATAGTAATACTAGTGAACGTAATAATTCCACTGAACTGCTGCTGATTTCCAGAGACTGGAATCTGATCAAATATGATGATAATTAATGCATCTGAGTTCAGACTTGAGTTTTGTTAGTAAAATTTATAAGAAATATATGTATTCGTGAAAATTCAAGCTTTCCAGTGCCCAATTTAGATATTTATTATAATGTGACAATTAATCTTATGCAAGTCGAGAAGGTCTGCTATGAAATCATCATTAATTTATACTCCTACAACCCAGATTATCTCATTTACTTTGTACCTTATTTTTTCATGGAAGATCAAGAGCCAATTCTTGGCCATTATTCTTGCCGGAAACCATTTGAAATGAGCCAGACTAGTGAGAAAAGCAAGGCCCACACGTGAATTAAGGTTGCCAGGTTCTGGCCATTTTTTCAGCTGCCTAATTGAGGAAATATTTTTTGCTCTTTGTTTCTAGGGGTGGGTTGGTTTGTTTTGCTTGTTTCCTCAGGAGCGGGGAATTTTTGTCGGTTCTCGCCCTTGTTCCAGTTTGCAGGAGCAGGCGTTGGGGCTGTTAGCAAGTGACATGCCCAGGAATATAAAAGAACGCTACATCTTTGGAGCTGTTTCGTGGTATTCCCCAGCATACTTGTTTGTTATAATTTGAAAGAAGCTATTGAACTGAAAGGAGGGACAAACAATCTACAGGCGGACAAAGCCAGTGAGAGCTAGGAGCGTCCAAATTTCCATGAAACACTCTTGTTTCAATTCATATTTAAATGGGCTCCTAAGCAGCTGGACAACCTTTCTGTGGCCGGCCACAGCTGATAGTTTTAGCCAACGAGAAATCCCATGCAATTTGCTGAGAGCAGATGAAAGGTGTGTATTTTAGTCTTTTTAACATAAGAGAATAAACACTAAACTAACACAGTATGTCAAGATGTTGGGCAGAGTTTAAGCGCGATAGAACAGATTCTCAGTACTGTGAATTGGCATAATTTTCTTTGAAGTTATTCAGATTATGCTGATTTACAACAGCCAAAGATCAAGCCAAATATGATTGTTTCTGTAACTAATTTTGATGCCCTTCTGTTTAATGATTCTTTGCGGGAGGTTATTATTTCTTACAATTGAGCCTAGGCAACGACTCTATCATCTAACCATTTAATTTTTGAAGGGACAGATCCTACAGCCCGTATTAATTTAAAACTCATGTGGTAGACATCTAGAGAAAGAGAGAGCCTGGGTCAAAACTGCCTTTTGCATATCCCATCCTGATCTCAGGCTACCTCTCTCTTCGGCAGGTCCTCTTTGTAAGGGAATGTAGCCCAAATTCTCCCTAACTTGGACCTCGCATCTCTCTAACTGAGCCACCTTGGACCACAAAGGTGCTTTTGTATTCCCCTCTCCCCACTGCCTGCTCTACTCGAAGTGCCAGAGGTGGTGTATGGGCTCTGCACCTCCTAAATAACCATTATCCTGGGATTTGCTCTTCCAGGGGCCGTGCTGATGGCTTAGAGCACATTTTATCTACAGCCACCTGCTGCAGAGCATCCTTTATGCAGAGAGAAATAGATTTCTCAGGCTCCAAAAGAAGTTTTTCCATAGTACAAATAGGTGTTGACTCTAATTTATCAAGTGGTGTTTCTGCAGGTTCACTGTGAGTTACTGTTATTGTTTGCTTTGAATATGGCTTAATGTGCCAGGTCCTTTACAGGCATAACTTAATTATTCTTTCTCCCTGTCTCTGCACAGTAGCCACATTTGTAAAGAAGAATATCAGGAATTACTAAGAACTTTTAAAAGTAGCTTCTCACAGGAGCTGGATCAGATTAAAGATGTGGTTTTGTTGCACGACGTTCTTTACTCTCTTCCATTGCCGTTTTGTTTTAACCATGTGTGTGCTCTTGGCCATAGAAAACAAGGAGAGCTCGGTGGATTTTCCTTCCCCCTAACTAGATCTTTCTTAAACTTTCTCTTCCCCATTTGAATTTCTTTTTGTGTCATGTCAGCCGAAGTGTGTGCTTTAATTGGGCAGGAGATTGGGACTTCCCTCTGCTTTTTGCTCAGGTTGGAGGGTGGGAGTGGTGTCAGTGATGGTAGGAGGAGCAGCTGGATGCTGATACTCTCCACGGCACTAGAAATACTAAAAGAAGAATCAAGAACTGGAAACACTTCACCAGCAGTAGTTTTACACCCCAGTATGAGGGCCACAACCAAAGAAGAACTTTTATGGCTTTACTTTGACACCGTGGAAGGCGGGATGAGGTGTCTGTGTTTCCAGCTCTGTCCCTGTGCCCCCTAAAGTCACCACCTATTGGAGGCTCTGGGACGAAGACAAGGAAAGTGTATGTGGTTGGGCCTTACAAATGACTGAGAAACAGGTTTTCTCCATACCTGGGATAAATCAGATGGATAAATCAGCCCATTTCATTGTCCAGGATGTTTCAGTGCTTAAACACAACTTCTGTATCCAGTGTTTTCCCTGAAAAAGCTGTGTTGTAAACTCCTAATTACCAGCCCGCAGAATATTTCTATGTCTGATTATCAGACATTCACTCTAAATCTTTTCCTTTTCTATTGACAAACTTTATTTTCTCTACTCCCCTTCTACTAATTATGATATTAATAGACTGAAGAGTTCTACAAGGAATGACTGAGAGAATAAAATTTTCTCTGTTAATTTTGAGGTTTAGCTGTCACATCTATAAATCTGTGATGAGCAGAACAGCCTAAACTAACTATTCTTCAATTTATTGCTTGAAGATAAAATTAGATAAATGAGCCATTACCTTCCACTTACATAAAACTGTGTTTATGTAACTGAGTCGATGCAATGCTGATGCTCCTTGGCTGGTGATAATGCTCATCAGGAAATACCCAGTTATTGTTGGATCGCTACCCCAAATTCCTCACTTCGGGAATAAGAACTTTGAGAGAAATCTGAGTAGCCGCTTCATCTGATAAGGGATATTTCACCAGCAGGAACACAACAAGGCTAACACCTACTCCTGGAAGTGGGCAGAACAGAGAGATGGTGAAAAAAAAGGAAAAACTCAGCTTTTGCCTCAGAAAGCAGAATTGGGCTCCTCCAGCAGCAGTAGTTAAATGGACCCTGATGCCTACAGATGTTGTGTGTTGCAAATGTTTTGTCTTAATTTACCTTAGAGAGCGAAGTAGGATTGAAGTGACAAGTAGTGTCTCCGCTAAATTGTGATGAGGTTAAAATTCAGTATCTGAAGTTTGTTTTTATTAATAACTAGTTTTCTGGCCAGGCAGATATCTGCAGAGAAAAAGAAAATAATAAAACAACCCAGACTGGAAGACAAAAAAAAAAAAAAAAAGACACAAAAGCCCTTGCAAGATGCCTAACAACTTTGCAACATTAATGGTATGACATTTATCCTCCCCCAGTATTTTTTGGTCTCGGGATATATGTGATCTCCCAAGGCCAAAATCAGTAAAAACTACCCTTGGCTTCCACAGCTTTCCAGAGTTCCAAAGTGGTTACAGGGAATGCATACTGAATTTATCCTTTAATTTGGTTTTACAGAAGTAAAACCTTGAGTGAGTGTTCTCAGCTTATGAAAATTGGACCAAATTGCCGAATGGAAAATAAAACTCTTCATGCACTTTTGCTTTAATAAATAAAAATCTTTACCTAAGGGAGGAAGTGATCTGGATTTGGTGCAAATAATTAAATAAAATAGAGAAATTACTAAGCAAAGAATTACTTTTATTTTGATAGGCAAATGGAAAACAAATGTCTGAGAAAGGCAGTGAGCTTGCTTAGCATTTTATATTCAAATAGTTCTTAGGTTTATATTGAAGAAACATAGCATATTTACTGTCTTGCAGTCATAAGTGGTTTCAAGATGGGAATAATGCCATTGAAATCAGCACAATTCATTGTACAGAGCTACAATAAACACTGCATTGACTTCCAGGAGTTGTCCTTAAAGGTCATATTTGTTTCATTTTGAACATCACCAAAAAGAGTGGCCGTTAGACTGGGGTTCAACCAAATCTGTGCAGGGGACAACCACCAGTACTACAGGAACTGGTCCGAGATTAACATGAGACCACCCAGCTACACTACTTTCTCTGTAAAATGAATTGCTGTGGTTTCACTGGTGTCCCTGATGCTGAGAATTTCTACCAGCTGAAGATCTGACCCGTGGAAAAACTCTCTGCTAAGCCTCTGACTTCAATGAGCTTGTAAAAGAGATCATCAGTGTCGGCATCTGAATTTTTACATTGGAAGGAATACAGAGAAGATGTAATACAGCATCAAGCACACTTTTTCTGCTTTTCTTTTGTTCTGTCTCTAACCGTATTTTAGATGCCCTTACAACTGCGTCTCGGCTGCATCTGACTCGACAATAACTCATGCCAGGTCACCTTGTCCAAACAGGTGGTCAAAATTTCAAGGAACTGTATTTTTTTCCATAATGGACATTTGACTTAAATCTTGCAAAGAAACCTTTTGAAGATGCACTAGCAAAGTATTCACTTAAAAGTGGGAACACTCCATACCAAATCCAACAGGGATAGGTAATTTGATAGACGAGTTCACCTAAATGATACTAGCACGTTGTTTATCTTCCTAGCCATCAGGTTAAGAGCTGTTGTGCATAACTTTCTTAACCTTAACCTCATCTGTTCATCTCTCGGGACTTCAGACTAGCGCAAGGGATAAAGGAAAATCAATGCTGAGTTTGGTTCTGGTAAATGTTTATGTCTGTATGCAAAGGAAGAAGGGGGGAGAGCTTTAAACTATCCCTTCCCAATGAAAGCTTTTAATTAAAATAGGTCTTAGAAATGTGGAGTGTGATCTTTGCTGTGTTTTGATTTCGCTGAAGATTATGACTAGACTTGCCAAAACCAACTGCGAAGTCTTACATTTGTAAACTTCGCACACAACGCCCGTGAATTCGATACATCCCAAAGAAAGAGCCTGAGTGCTGCTGTTTACATTCCTAAAGTCTTTACAAACAAGGAGAACAATATCTGCTCTTTACAGATTACTGTGGTCAGGTTCCTGTGTACAGCACGAGTGACCTTTCCAAGTTGAGCAATCTATATATACTCAACCCTGAGTGTTGTAAAAAGCTCAGGTGTATCAGCTTACTGTGAGTTAATATGAGATACACGAAGAATGATTTTTACAGTATCCAGCTGCCGAATATCAAATGATTGAATTTTCCACTATAAAAGAGGACCTTTCTCTTATGTAAATATATAGATTCTTCATACGGCTGCGAAACTGTATATTGTATTCAATCCAGCTTAAGCTTATGCCACCTCCTCTCTGACTCCGCTTTATCCGGGGTTAGCCTGCTCTCTGCATCACTTTCCTTACCAAAGGCATCTTTATATCAGTGAGGGGAGAGCTGGCAGGTGTAGCACCTCCTGCTCCATGCTCCCCCCTGCCCAGGTGATAATTTGAGACAACGTAAAGCACAATCAACCAGCCCTTTTGCGCTCCGTAGGACTTGGAGATGTGGCACCTGTAGCACATGGCCACAGAGCCATTAAGTGCTTTTATTCAGCTCCAAACCATTGCAAAGATGCACAAAGAGCCGGTCCATGTCACAGGTACAGCCCAGCCTCTCTTCCCTGCTTCTCTTGCCCCTGGGTGCCTGACTGGTGGCCCAAAGGCTTGCAGCCTCTATCAGGAAGGGTATTGTACCTTCCTGAAGAAAAAGCCTTGAACTCATTTTATGGTAGATGCTTTAAACGCATAAAGGCAGCACGTGTCAGATGCAATGATGGTCTTAGGTGAGTATTTGTTTTGCTTGGACTTGTGGGAGATATAGGCAAAGTGGTGGATGAAAACAGCTGCCTGAAAAAGGTCTTTTAGCTCAGTGCTACAGCCTTGAACAGAAAAGGATGGGACCCATAAATCAAATATTGGCATTTTCCAGCTAGCACTGGTAGTGAGAAGCAGCTATGAGAAGATGGGATGGGTGGCCTTATGACCCAGTGACCAAAGAGGCGAACAGAGTGAGCTAAACTTATCAGCTCAATTGGTGAGGTCCTCCAAATGGAAACCTGCTGCCTTCCCCTCCCCTGTTGCTGTGGGGCTAATGGGACGAAGCTTTGCCTTGATGAGACATCAGGTCTGACCTGGCAAGCTCCTAGGAAGAAAGAGGAGGCGTGACAGAAAGAGGTGTATATGGACTGTTCACAATGAGGTTTCTTTCCTTTGTACAAGATGCTGCGCTGCACTGAGTGTCGTGCTGTCATTAAAACCAGTCCCCAAAAGTCTAACTGGCCCCAAAGACGATGGAGGAGAAGGCTGAGCACATGCACAGGGTCCAATGGGGCTGCTCGAGAGCCAGGAGAAGCCCAGGAGAGAGCTGCTGCTTGTTCGGGGTCCCTGGCGTCCTGGGGTCACGTGCCAGAAAGTTTCTGCCTTTTACATTTGGGAACAGTAACCTCATTAGCTTGTTTTTAGGATAACACAGGTTCTTCCCAAACACAGTTTGCTTCCACTGTAACAGCTTTTGTACTCCAAAGGCTCTGTGGGAGATTCTTTGTGCAAATAAGAATCAAATCTTTATTTTCTCAGACCACAGTGCAATGAGCTTTTTCCTCTGTTCTTACAAGAGACCTGAAAAAGAGGGTTTTGCTGTGTAAGCTTAATTTTAGTGTATCGATGGGTCTTCTGGAAATAGAAGTCAGAACAATAGCAAGGTTGGGAAAGTTCATGGACACATCCTAACTTTGCAGCTAGGCTTAGACTTTACTTTCTGATAAAAGAAATATGGAAACAAATACAGAAAATGTGTAATCCATATTCTACTATACTATTCATATATGCAGCTATAACAGAAAAAAAAAATAATTAGTGTCTCAGGCTGTCAGCGAGTGCTGTTCTGCTTCTTAAAACCTGAGTGTTACTCGTTAGGGGGAGCAAGATAATGATAGAAACATCCTGTGAGATTGTAACCCAAGTGTTTTGGCAGTTGAACTTGAGGAAAGGGCACATATTATCAGCTGTATTCCATTCTCAATTCACTACAGGAGACTGTGAGAGAAACAGTCTAAAAACAGGCAATCAATAATTTGTATAGTGAACACAGTGTGCCGTTAAGTGGTCTAATCTTTAGATCTTTTCAAACATAAGGTGATACAGGGGAGGAACGACTACCAA
The DNA here is from genome assembly GCA_017639485.1 of Pluvialis apricaria. Lineage (NCBI taxonomy): Eukaryota > Metazoa > Chordata > Aves > Charadriiformes > Charadriidae > Pluvialis > Pluvialis apricaria. The sequence continues at coordinate 39,403,933 of CM030013.1, forward strand.
GGATAGAGCAACCTGAGGTGTAATTCATAAGAACAAAGACTGAAAGGGAAGTTGTACTACATTATTTTTGCGTTAGAAAACCTGATAGGTCACGGAGCCTGGCTGGTCATTCTCAAAGAGTTTGCTACAATAAAAGCTTGTATAGGAACGTAATTGATTCAGCCACAAACCCACTAGTGTCTTCCGTAGCATATTTGCTCCTGTGCATCCTCCTACAGAGTAAAGTTTTTTTTGCATACTGGAAAGAGGGGTTTCCAGCTACTGAAGGTGCTGCTGATTGCCTTTCCTAGCTTGCTTAAGTCCCCAGATTGCTGGAAAGAACTATTTGTGGGATATTCTGCTAACAAGTGACCTCTTATCACCCAAGAAGAGACAGAATACATGTTACAATAATTAAAGACCTGAACAACCCTCTCTGGAAGCTCTCTTTAGAGGTCGTGGTACTTGAAAGAGAAGTACAATCCAGTAATTTCTGCGTCCGTGTTTCTACAACAGTACAAAGAAATCAAATTCCTCTGGTGTTAGAGAGAAAACAAGGTAAGAGACACCGGTTCAGTTTTGAAGGTTGAATTAGTCTCTACCATTCTGACTTATTCTATTAAGTAATTTCACAGAATCATAGACTCATCAAGATCCATCAGGCCAGAAAAGGCTGTTGTAATCATTTGAGGTGATCCGTGTAACGTGAACCATAAAATTTCCCAGAATTGTTGAATTTGTTTGAATTGAATTTGAATTTAATTTAATTAAGTTCAACTTTTAGGGGGAAAACTTAATCTCAGTTTCACACCAATGGGTTCCCTCATGTGAGGGAATAGTCCAGGGAAGAATTTCTCTGAGTGTAGGACTAAGTAGCTTGAATAACAATGATATTGCCTTTGTCTCCTCGTACTATCTAAGTGGTGATTAGGTCTGAACTTGACTTTTAAGGCAATAATACATTTCCAGGGGTGACTCATTGAGTGAGAAGAGAGTTTTCAGTACCGTGGGTCTGAGTAGCTTAGCAGACTGTCTATAAACTGAGGGAAGAAAATAAGAAGGGAAGGAGGAAAAAGGCAAGAAGAGAGTAAAACTTGGAATTGGAAAAACAATTCCAGTTCCAGATGAAACATTTCATTACATATGATGGGTTTAAAAGCAGTTTGCCCAATGACTTTTTATTTAACAAGGCATTGTGTGAAACATGGCATTGTTCCTTACAGGAAATAAAGAACAAGGAATCTACTTATTTCTTGCATACTTGTATTGAAAGTGGTATGAAGTTGTAATGTGGAAGTAATAGCTCCGAAGCACAGCAACCTTGTGGTATTTCCTCTTGGAGCTGCACAGCATTATCTAAAAATGAGAATGCTTGGACTGGAAGGATGTTGCTGACTCCCAGAAGTTGAGCCTGCTTTTTTTTTTTTAATGCAAGTTTTTATTAAATATCCTTAGAGTACTGACATAATTCAGACCTGTGTTCGTAGGGAGATATTAAGATCCCTCAGGGGAGAGCTTGGGCCAAAACCTGAAGAGCTGAGTATCTGCTACCACATCTGAATTCACACTTCTCAATTTCTGTCCTTTTTGTTTTTCATGACTGCTGTGAAGAAAATGAAGTCCAAGGTGTATGCTCTGCATGTTTTCTATTTGAGATCGAGGAAGCAGGACTCAAGTGAAGTTCCAACAAGGCAAAAGGATGCTCTGCTTTCTTTTCTCCACAAGTTTTATGCTTGATCCTTTTCATTATCTTACTCATTTGCTAACTGACCTGGACTGCAGGACTGCAGAAAACAAAATCCTGAAAAACCCATAGACTAGTGGAACAAACAGACACGTTGAGTCTGTCCTAAGGTTTGGACTCGTGGGTTGAAGTTGGCCAATGCAATGAGCTGAGCAGTACCTGAAGATGTCTCATATCCTGAATCGTGACTTGTGCTGCTAGGTGTTTGTTGCATATGCTGTTGCATATGGGGAAGCACTTTATTACCAGGTTTAAGGAATATATCCCCTAACATGATGTTTTTGTTGAAATTCCTTATTTGAGTTTTGTTTAATTAAAACTTGAGTCTTCTTTGAGTAATTCTCCCTTTCGCAAGTGGGCTTGGTCTCTGCCTGCTCCTGAGATGCTCTTTCAGGCTGTAGATCAGGGAAGAAGCATTGTGCAAGCAGAGGCAAAGAGGTAATGGGCATTTTCACTTACTTTTTTTCCCCTTATTCTTCTTCTATTACTGAAGTGCAGTTCACTTTACATTACCCTTTTTGTTTTCCTTTAGCCATCACCGACAAGATTTTTCTACGGTTTCTCTCTATTTCTGGTTGGTCCAAAGTTTGATCTTCTTTCCTGCAGCGTTGTGCTTTATTGGTGGTTACTGTAGGGTGCTGTGGATTTGGAAAAGCAGAGTACACTGAAGGGTGAGCACGCTCACAGCTGCCAGGGGCTGAGGACTGAAAGGCGCAAGTGGGGACAAAGGAGAGCAGACGGAGTGATGTGGGAACATCAACACTTGTGAGGTACCCTCTTCCTCCCTCCCCTCTTTTTAAGAAGGGAAAGAAGCTGGGCCTTTGTCCAAAACAGCACTTAAGCATGTGCTTGACCTTAAAACATGTGAAAAGACTCTACTATCTTTGTTCATTCCAACAGTTTTCTGTTACCTGGATGTTCATTTAATGGAATAAATGCTTATCTCTCTGATCCCATGCTTAAGGAAGATGATTCCTATTTTTTACTCCCTGAAAATATGAAAAGATGTTTGTTATATCACAGCTGTGCAAATAAGTTTCCAGGAAACTTAACATGGTGCATTTAGTATTCGCTAGGTTGCACCATCCTTTGATGAACAGGGGAAAGTTATCACATGGAAAAAAGAGTAGAGAGATAGTTTTGACCCGATTTTGTGCGGGATTGAGAAAGGAAAAGGATTAAAGAGTCTTGAACATAAAGCTTGGCAGCAATTGTCGAGAACAAAAATGAAAATAGTTTAAGAGAACAGTGCAGGCAATAACTCACTTGGGGGGTCGGCAGAGGACCAGAAGAAGTGGCCAGACTGACATTGCTTGGTTTTATTAACTCATCCATAATTAGCCCATAGCTTAGATACAATTTAGCTTGTGCCATATGGGCTAATATAGTGCTGAAAGTTACCCCCCATGCAGGTGACAGTCTGTCACACTGAAGGAAGATTAGCATAAAACAAACAACAATGCACTCTTAATGATAGTAGCACCATTTGCAACGCCATAGTTAAGGATGTATAAGCACTTCCATTATAACCCAATCTTCAAGATTTTATTAAGTAGACATAAAAGGCATGTGCACACACATCCCCCCCCCCTTAGAAACCAGTGAATCTTGTCTTCAGTTCTCGGGCAAACTCATCCTGTATTTGAGGGGTTTTTTTAGGTTATTTAATTGAATTTTTTTTTTTTTTTTAAATGGTAGAAATGCCTGATGCAGGAATTTACTTGCAGCTCTGCTGCTTTTCCTTGGAACAGTGAGTGGAATGAGTCGTTCTAGGTAAAATGTGTTGGGCAAACAGATCCTGATGGTTTCTGCCTTGATAAATGTACTACATAGTGGCTGTTAAGCTCAAATAAAAATGAGAAAGCTACACTGTATGTGCCCATCAACTTGATTAGAACTTTTTATAGTATATATGAATCTAACCAAATAGCAATGGTATAACTATGTAGGCAGTAGATGTTCTGTGAGGATAATTTATATACTGGGAAGAAAGTGAGCCACTGTCTTTATTGATTCCTCTTTATTGAATAGGAATTGCACCATTAAAATGATACCCATGTGTTGTTGATACGTCCTGCGTTTATGTTAATTTGGCTACATATTGCCAATATTTTCATTTTAAAATCAAGATGGAAATTTTGTGCCAGAGCCTTTTCCAAATTGTGCTGAGCTTTTGACACAAAGCAGCAGAAGCCATTAGCATTCTCAGTTAAGGCTGATCAGTCATGCTGTTGTACCATTCCTTCTCTTCCCCCCAACATATTTGCTTTCCTGTGTTTTCCAGATAAAAGGGAAGCTCCCCCTCCAATAAGTTTTCCGGACTTTTCTTTTGAAAGGCAGCCTAACCATTTTAAATATTTTAAATGAAGTGAGTTTTGTTATGCAGACAGGAGCTAAATTTTTTTTTTCTAGCTCTCATCGGCTATTTATGTGACTCTATGGTTTTCAAATGGTATAATGCTAGAGGATGCCAAATGTCCTGCCATTTAATAACCAGTAGCATACAGAGCTCTTTTCAAAATGCCACCACTCTGAGCATCTGTTGTTATTAAGTAAGATGATCAAATTTTGTACAGGACTTCAATTTTGCTTTTCACATCACTTATAGAGCAAGAATAATATGCAGTCTGTGTATAAAACTAATGTGTTGGGATCATTGAGCCAATTGCTGGTTTTTGTGTTCTGCTTTATTGCAGACTGTAAAATAAACTTTGGCCTTTTTTTAATAAATGTTATAAAAATGCTCTGTGAATCAGGAGAGTGTCAGCAATTAAAGCCATTTAACATCATAATAATTAAAAATGCAATACTCCAGTGTAGTCAGTACTGGTTCACATAAAAAGCCACATTGTTGGTTCTTAATAATTACATTATTTGACAGACATGCTAAAGAAGAGGAAAAGGTGCACGTTGTTAGTGTCAGATGAGCAACTAATTCTTATTGTTTCTGGAAATTGCTCTAAAATCCTTTACTATTCCTGTTTTTCAGCTAACAGATGTGCAGGAATGTCCTCAGCTCACCATTGCTTTTCTCTCCAGCAGAATATGACTGACAACACAACAACACAAGGGAACAGCTGGGTCGAAACGCATAATATTTTCCTGGTAGAGAAAGAAGCTGATTAGGCTATGGAGTACCTAATTGGGTAAGATGCCCCTCATTTTCAAACTATAAAATTCAGATAGTGTATAGCAGAAAAAAGAGGATGGGCTGGTAAGAGCCGTATGTTTGTCCCGCAGCACAACTGGACCTTTAAAATGACTGATGCTTTTACAGCTGTGGTTTGGGACTGTGCCTGAGCTCAATGTCGAGGAGGGCCAAATTTTTGAGAGGGGACTGAACTCGGACATAATAACATTTAAATTACACCTCTGCATTTCAGTCCATTCTCCTTGCTCCTCCTAAGTTCTCATAGGCAGAAGGGCAGATTTTCCCATGATGTCCATTTTTTTCGGGAAAAAATAAAACAAAAGAAAAACAAAGCACACATTTTATAGATTTAGATATTTTTTTCCTTGAATATCGGAGGTAGGTGTGGGATTCTTCCCTGGTTTCATTGTCTGTTGTACTTTGCTATGGACAGGCAGTGACGTAGAAGCAGTGTCCTCTTCTGTCTTGAGAAGAAATGGAGAAGTTTTGTTTGCAGGACTGTGGCAGGGGTGGAGCTGCCATCCTCAGATACCCTAAACGAGAAGAGGTCCAAAGGGGTTTGGGAGGAGGAGAAGCCCATCCTCAATCCTGCCTCTGGAAATCCTTGAAAATAGGGAGTGAAAATTGACTTAAAACATCCTGAATTTACCTCCTCTGTCTTCCTGGAGAGTCCAAGAGCTTTCTCTGTTTTCGTGTCCATCTGTGGAAATATTCCCAGACTGTGGCACACTCGTTTTTTTTCATTTACTCCAGCTTCATTATCAGCATTCAAGCCTGTTGGGGTTGGGGTTTTATTTATTTATTTATTTATTTATTTTTCTATTTGTCTAAAGTCTAGCTTTGAATGTGTGAGTCTCCCATCTCACAGCCAGCCAGGCTGCCAACAAGCCCTAGGGGTGAGCTGCACAAGCAGATGAGAATATGGTCACGAGAAAGATGCTACCAATTCAGTGCACGCTGTACCTTCACTCACAGGACCGCTTGTGCATCTGGGAGACTGAATTGAAAATGCTTCTTTTTTCCTTTTATTTTCACAGATGTTCAAGCAAGGGAAGAGCTCCTCTAGCCAGAACAGGGTGTGAAAGCTGCCTTGTTATGCTGGGTGTATTAATCAGGGCTAGGAGGCAGAGGGGTGTAGCCCTACTGGTGGAGGTCGGGAGAGGAGCTTTGCACATCCAATAGCTTCTCTCCAGCCTACAGGGCTGCGGGCTGACAGCTCAGGGGCTCAGGTATGGCTGTGCCTCCCGGCACCCCGAGCTTGCACTTTGGCAGCGGGGACTCGGAGGGTGGAGTGCCCTTTTAAAAAAAAAGCTAAAAGATAAACTTCAAACCAGATCTTGCAAGGCCCCGTATCAAATATCAGCAAGGCTGGAAATCATTCTAGGGTAGGATATAGTCAGCTGGCATGAAAATCTCATTGCTCTGATTTCTCTTTCCTTCGCCTTGTGTATTCTGAATTGATTTTAATAACCTGTTGCTAGTAGCGTCTGATGTTCTCCAAGGAAACGAATGATTCAGCATCATAAGTTTGATGTTGGGATATAGGAATAATAAATACTTGTGAAGTTCACGATACGAAGTTAAAACATGTCAAAACTGCTCTGAAGGTAAGCAAACCAAAATGTCCCTCAGAACGTGGTGCGAAGGTGTGTTTCTGCAGGAGTGTCTACACACTTTGTAGATGTTGTCTGCACCACCTTTGGCAGATGGCTGTTCTTCCCAAGGTCTTGGTTTTGAGTGATGGGAAACTAAAATCAGGAGGAGCACTTTCAGTGATCAACAGTGGTGTCATCAATGAAGGTTTGGGTACCTGGGGAAAAGGAGCAGTGGCACATCCCAAAGGCCAGTTACAAGCACTTTAAAACAATGAAACCATCTGAAAGGCCAGAGCCCCTCTGAAATCCTTTTTACCTTAGGTGTAATTCATATGTGTGCAATTATTTTAGTGCAAATATTAGCCTTAGATTTTAAACAGATTATAATTTTGTAGGGCAATAGCCGTAATTGCATGACAGAAAGAGATTTGATTTGCAGTTCTGGAAAAGTCTGCTTCTCGAGCACCAGAAGAGTCTTTAGGTGAAAGTATAAAAGCAGCACATTATCCTCTGATTAACCTGAATCAAATAATGGAAATAGAATTCCATCTGCCATAAAAATCATAAATAATAAATATATTATTAAATCAATAAACTGAGTACAACAATGAATTTTAAATCTTATGTTGTGATTAGAGCCAGTTCTTTCTTTGGGACATATTAAACTATATTCACAGCACATTCCACTTGTTTTTTTTAATAGGTGATCTGTTTCTTTTTCAGGAAGTTCATATGAAGTTTCTGAACCTCCACTTTGCCCCTTGGGGAGAAGCAGCCCGGAAATAAGGTGAAAGTGTTCTGAAAGAAATGAGGAAATCTCCAAAGGAAAAAAAAAAAAAAAAGCACATTATAGAAATACTGGTAAATAAAATATAACCAACGAGCAGCATGGGAAGCACGTTTAACCCACTGCACACCAGTTTTCCTGTACTGCCAGCCAACTGAATGCTGAATAAAGAATATCTAGTAGTATGGCTCTATGTATTAGTGACATTAAATGTGATACCAATGTTAAGGGATTAAAATAGAAGAAAACATGGTGTGCCAAGGACAAAAATCATAAAATCAGTGCTAGTTGAGTCATTCATGACAGCTGATCCTGTATAAGGAATAAGGCTAGTGTTTCAATAAGAAAAATAACACAAATACTTGAAAAGTTAGGTTTTGGCAAGCTGTTGCCTCTCAAGTGTCTTCTGTTATACGGTTCTGCATTTGTCAGAGCTTCCCTTGGTCTATAGGAAACCTGAAAGAGATCAATATTTTATTGTTAGAGATAATTTACCTATTTCCTTAAAACATCTGTAGGACCAAATCCAGAGGTACTCAGAAAATCTAGTCTTGTGAAATTAAACTGGACCTTACACCTTTTGAGTTTCTTCAAGGGGTGTTTTACAAAACTGGTGTTCTTCATCTCATATCTGGAAAATGACACCCCAGCCCATGACATCTGCCTTGAAATGTTTTGGGTCATCAAGGAGGTGAGGAGGTATTGTAAAGCTGAAGGACCAGACAAGTAATGTGGCAAGAAACTTTAAGCAGGAAAAAAAAACAAACAACCTCTTATTGTAATATTCTCCTACCCTGGCTTGGCTCCATCCCTCTGGTGTCCTCCTGCTGTACCAAGGAGACCTCAGCATGCCTTAGCCCTTTATGACTTTTTGCAATGTGCAAAAACTCCTGAGTGTTCACTTTCTCCATGAAGCTCTGTACCTCCTAGATTCTTTATTTGCCCATTGTCAAGATTTATGTGCTCAGTTTTTGCAGTAGGACTGAAATCTTCATGGTTTCTCTAGGTGTTACTTCTAAATCTCATCCAGACTGTCTCAGTCAGCTCAAAACCTACAAGTCTTGGCATTTCTACCATGGCTGGGTGTATGGTAACTGCTAATGTAGGGTTGATTTTTTTTTTAATGCCAATTTTTTTGACAGAGGGAGCTACAGAAGTATTTTTTAAAGTGTAGGTACACTTGTGCGTCAGGGTTTCTGCCATGCTTTTCTTGCAAAGAAGCTGTGGAAGGGATAAGATGTGTCTTTGCCAGCTTGGTTCATCATGGAGATGGATGATTTTTGCTGCTTTTTGAGCATCCCTTGCTTGCAAGCGCCTCCCTCTAAATCTGTTCTGTAACCAGGACAGCCCTCCCTTAGCACTGGTTTCAGCCTTTCTTCACCATTGGGCAATAATCCTTCAATTCACCGGTCCTGTTCTCCCACAGCTGGCACAGCAGCATCACTCAACCCATAGGCTTCCAAAGTACTGACTGTCCGACTGAATTTAGAGGACACAAGAAATCTTGACATTCAACTTAACAACATTTCTGTTGCCGAGATTGTGTTGCCATGACTTATTTTTTAATGCAAATGAGAAGATTATTAGCTGTTTTCTCTGTTCATTGTGTTTATTTTTTCTTGTTCTTTGGGTTGTTTTTCATGCCTCATCTTGGCTGAATTCTCTCCCACTTTTCTCCCTTCCTGTGTGTTTCTGCTCTTGCTCTGTTCTCTGCCTTTTGTTCTCAGTTTCTGTTTTCCCCCCTTTTTCTTTTTGTGCCTCTCTTGCATATTTTCTGGTGCTCTATCATCTTTGTTCTTTGTCTTTTCTTTGTCTTTTCATTTTGCCTATCTTTGTTCTGTGTCCTCTTTGGTGTCTCCCTGTTCTTTGTCTTCTCTTTTTCCTTGTTCTTTCTTTTCCTCTGTCTGTCTCTTTTTATGATTCCCTTTTATCTTCGTTGTGTTCTGAGTAGGTTTGTCTTGATCTTTGTCTTTGCGGAGAACGTGCTCAAATGAAGACAAAACACGCCATTCAAACAGAAATTGCTTATTAATTATAACATGGACACACTGCCGAAACCCAAGCCTCCCACAAAGCCGGCAAACCAAATCACAGGTATTTGCAGGCCAGCATGTTTTTTTTCTGGTCATCTGAGCTCCACATAGGTCCCCGTGGTTGGGCACCCAGCACTTAAACCACATCCTACCTCACTCCCCTCTGGGTGGCTGTCAGTCGATAAATCCATCCAAGCCTTTATCGCTGACCCATTGATACTTGGGTGCAAAATAACCAAAGTGAGGTATCTGGTTATGCAGCAGCTATGAGTAAAAATGCGTATTTTGGTCTCCAGTATGGAATCCACACGATCTTCATGTCCCAAGTGTGCCCCTTCCTCCTGTGGTGGGGGGTATAATTTACTGCAGATGTCTTTGACCTACATCATCAGCTCGAAGTTATCAGTTGCTGCTAGAAGGAATGTTTTAATTTACTAACCAGCTCTGCTGGGAATGGGTATCGGCTACAGCCATGTGAAAGACAGGATTTCTTGGTACACTTGGTGCGCAGTCATGAGTTATTGTTAATTCTTTCATATTTGCAAAACAAAACATCTTAAAAATGTGGAAAAAGGAAAATCATAGGCAGAGTTATTTTGGTACAGTAAGTTCTGTTTGTTCCCAAAATAAATCTTTTTGTGATCTCTTTGAGCAGCTTTGAAAAGATTAGTATGATTTCAAAGTTTAAACTCAAAAAGAAAAAGTTCACATAAAAAAAGTTTAGCTTTTTGTTCATTTTCCTGCCCATTTCTCCCCTCTAATTCAGTGAAATGTCTCTGCATGTACAGTGTTTGATTAATCCTCATTAAAGTCTTGGCTGAAAAACAAACCCCAGATCTTGGAGTTTGCCCTATTGCTGCTGTTCACCTTTGTTTTTTCTTTCTTTGTTTTTTTTTTTTTTGTCCGCAGGAGGGCCAAGAGAGCCACGTTAAGTTGTCAAGCCACAAAACGGATGAGTTGGGAGCGGTTTCTCAGGGTAGAGGGGCTGGGTGCTCCCGGGGACCCTGCTGCAGCCCGTGCTAGGTCACCACATCCCAGAGGTTCGGGGGACCCCACCTGCACCGTCAGCCACCGCCAGCCTTTCCAGGCTGCTGTGCTCTTCCCTTAACTTTGCCGTTAAATTGTCGCTTTCCTGGCAAGGCTGTAGTATATAAATAGAAATCTCATATCTTCTACCTGCTGTGCTCTGGGGAAGCCCCAGAACACCCAACACATCTCCTGTCTCTGCAAACCGGCTATAGGACCTGGCCACAATATTGCAGCAAATAACCTGGGTCTTATGTGAATTTCCCTGAATCTGGGAAACGCTGCAGGTTCCCCGGAGGCTGCAAATCAAGTTGAGCCCAGGTTGGGTTCTTCCTGCTGCTCGTGCCTTATCGCCGTGGCTGCCAGCATCCCTCGCCGCGGTGGTGGATGGAGAAGTGGGATGTGGTTTCTGCCCTCCTTTTCCTATGGAGACGTGGGAGCGGTGCTGCTGGGGAGGGGGCTGCCTGGGGAGCGGGAAGACGTGGGGGTGTCGTGGTCCCTCAGACCAGGATGGGGGGTCTCCACAGGCTGGCTGGCATGTGCCAGAGCCCATCCGCTGCGCCGCGAGCCAAAGGGATGTTTCCCTGCCTGGTCCCGATGAGTGCATTTTTGAGAGAGTGCAGGTGATCTCCCAATCTGCATAAATATGCATGAATTACAGGTTTCCTGAGCTAGATTTTTTTTTTTTGTCTTAATAACATTGATTTAAATTATACTTAAATATTAATAAAGTGATTTAAGACCAGGCCATTTAGGCCAAATGTACATTAAAATTCCCCTTCTATTTTCCCTCTTTTTAAATCCTCCTCCTTCAGTTTATTCCCTGCGGGAGGGTTTGGGTCCTGAACTCATTGTGCGATCTTCAAACACATAATAAGAATTAATCACCATTAGTCCTCTATTTTAACAGCTGCTTCCTACCCCCCAAACCAGTACAGCTGCAAACTGCCCTCCCTCTGCCGACACCATAATCCCATTACAGCTGCAAACTTCCACATGTAAAAGCGCAGATTTAAGCTTATTTTGAAACAACTCACAGTTCATAATTGCTCAGGTCTGTATCAGAAGTGGGCGATGCAGCTCCTGGCCCGTGGAAGCTGATGGAACATCGTCCTTCCCAAGCATGAAGACACCGCGCGCTGCTGATGCTCTGCTTCGCCGCGGGAGGTTGCAAACCCCACCTCGAGCACGAGCCCTGTCATTTGCATCAACCAGTGTTTACTTCTTAATATTCATAGGAAAACAAGTATGATTTATTTGTCAACAGGGAGAAGAGATTTGCCTGCTCGTGGAAATTTCCCTTTTTCTTCTCAATTGTGTGCTTTCTTGTACTTTCTTCATTCTAATATCTGCCCTTAGATTGTAATTATTTTATTTTTTTACTTTTTAGCATTAAGGTTTGAGATAGATAATTATTTTGCTTAATAGTAAATTTCACTGCAACGTGCCCAGAGGGATATGAAATAAAAGGTATTTAAAAATCTACCATGTTAGAAAAGTAAAATAATTTCAGCTAATGAGATTATCAAGGATAATCGGTTTACAAAAGCCCATTATGTGACAGATTCATTGATGTCTTAAAACAGAAAAGGAGAATCCTATTTATTTTTTGAAATGGTGTAGAATAAATTGCTTTTCAGGATGCAAAAGGCTGTTTTTCATATTTAAAAAAAAAAAATGTGATGATTTCTGTAGCCCCATCTGCTGTTCACTTTCAGAAGTATCCAGAGGAAGATTTGGTGAAACGCATGTTTTTCTGTTGAAAATTGGCAATAGATGAGACCTGACCTGTGGATTTGACTCAGGATGGTAAGGAAGGACTTAATCTCTTTCAGAATTTGTGGGAAGAAGTTGCAGGAGTGCAATGGAAGAACCCACCTCCATTCAACCATGACTGAGGATGTACTTTTGGGAGACAGCTTACTTCTGCAGAGGGGAGGAGGAGAAGAAGAAGGAGGAGGAGGAAGAGGAGGAGAAGGAGGAGGAGAGGTCAGCACTGGTGGCTGCTCCCACTGGAGTGGCTGTGGAAGCCCTATTAACACTGGCTGCTTCCTTATCTCAGCAAACCCAAATGGCTCCAACAAGAGAAATGGGGTGGGATAGTCCAAGAGAAGACAGGTGATTGTCATGTCTGCAGCTCTGCAGGGTACAGAATAGGGTCGTTTTAGATTTATGAAAGTTTGTTGGGACATTTTCCTTCCACTTTCCCCCTGAACCTCCTAGGAGACGTGTTAGACTTGGGCTTTGCTCACAGAAATGGAAGGGCTGACTGGGCCCAAGGAGAGCTGAAGGATGCTCCAACACTACCACAACCTTATAAGACCCCAAACAGACCATAGAGCTAGCTCTGATAAATAAGCTACAACAAAATTATTAATTTGTGCATCACATAAATTAAAATGCATGTGGATGAAGCTGCAACCTTGAAAAAGTACAATAATGATGCCTGTTTTATCTGTTATAGTTTATTGTTTTTGCATTCGCAGCTACCTGGAGTGTGCCTGGTGGGACTGGTACACGGAATCCCTGCCAGGACCTCCCTTTTGCTTTGCAATGATGGGGAAGGTGACTCTTCAGTAAGTAACACAAAATGATTTCAGACTTGTATAAATAATATACATGTTCTGTCTCCCTTTGATTGAACGATGAATAGCATTTAGAGTGATTGATTTGCCGACATGCACCCGTGGTGACAGCTAGAACAGTTCGTATTGTCCTTGCATCCCCCAGACTGGTCCTGCATCTCCCATGGCTTTGTCTCCCCATGGCAGCGTGGTCCTCCAGCAGCCCCTCCGGCCCCACGTGAATGCCAGGTCTTGGATTGGCCACTGAGGGGGACAACGGGGAAATGCAGGCTGAGCCCCTTGAGCAGCACATCCGCACCGCCGTGTTCTCTGCCTCTGCCTGCCCCACGCATGGGGACCTTCACCCGCTCCCCAAATGTGGCTCTTGTACAGTCTCTTCTGCTGTGGCTCAATCTGCTGCGGCTCAATCTGCTGCTTAAATCATTCCCTCTTTTTTTCCCTTTAATATTTAGCAGAAAATAATTCTGCAATGAGCTTTATTAAAGCAGCAGGATAGATTAAAAAATGAAATATGTTTAGCAAGATTTGGGGGGAAGGCTGCAGTAATTAATTTTCAATAATACCTGGCATTTCCAGAACTCCTTTCATCCCAAGATCACCAAACAGTTTACAGACATTAATTAATTAAAGCATTATGATGCCCCAGTGTGGGGCCATTGCCTGCGTGTCTGACTCATACAAACTCCCTCCAATTCCCCGGACAGCCCAGCACTATCCACTCCTCTGCCTGCACCAGGGCTATTCCTCTGAGTAAATACCGTTCAGCTTTCCTAAGGTTTGCACTGTGTGGCCCTATGTAAATATTTTCCAATAAGTTCGATTATTTGTCTTTTATTCTCTATCAGGAAAACCCCAAATATCTCAGTAATAAAATTTCCAGCGTGTGTTTACATGAGGGCAGTTGGGATGATTAGTTTCTGATTCAGCTGCCCATTAAAACGTCCCTGCTCCTGGAAACTCCCTTTGCAGGCTGGCAGCTGGACACGCATTTTAAGCTTTGATTTTTGGGGTGAGTCAAGCATTTTTGACAGGACAGTAAATTGCGTGGGAAAAGAGGAGGTGTTCGGCACGCGCCTGAGAGGGGTGCAGATAACGTCACACTCCTGGAAATCCCCCGTGAAGTATAAGTTCGGTGAAATCTTATGAAAGCTATAGATTATACAAACTTTCTCCACTCCGATGATTTGATTCATGAACGCGTAAATAGATAGATAGATAGATCCATCACGGGAATCCCCGGGGAACAATGCAATGGTGTTTGTGATTGGAAAAATATTATAAAAGAGCTCACGTATAGCCAATAGTTAGGCAGTTTTGTACTGCCAAGATAAATAGAAAAGAAATGACATTTCATGATCGCATTTTTAAAGGACGTTGGAAGTTACCAAAGCAGGAGAATGGATGTCCTGTAGTGATGCATCTGCAGTCCCGTGTGGCATTGCTACCAGCTGGGCATCTGCAGGGCCGGGATCCCCTCACCCCAACTGCCCCAGGTCGTTGGGATAATGGTGTGGTCAATGCGGAATGCCTTCACCTGGATGTTTTGACCTCATCCCTTAGCCACCTTGGTCATGGCATGAGGGGTTTTGCTTGTCCTAAGGTCTTCCAGTTCAGTTGGGATATTCAAAAGCAGGATCAGCAATGAAAAATGCATTTGTAATGGAAGAGTGAAAAAAAAAATGGATTTTTTTTGTTTGTTTGTTTGTTTGCTGGATTAGCTCTTTTCAGATAAACCAAATGAAACCCAGTATCAAAATGGAAAGTCCCTTCCGTTACCTGTGGTCAGGCCAGTATCTAGCCATCGGTTTGCCTGGTTAGGTTGGCCAGCTCCAAGTTGACCTTTATTCCAACTTCAAACCATGGTGGAGAAGAGGGGTTGGACTTTGGGCAGGAGGCACAACCTGTGCAGCACACGCCAACGTGGAGACACCCATTTGAGGAACCACTTCACAAGCACCGCTGTGCATCAGTGTCACGAGCCATTTACGCCACCCAACACCTCAGCTCATGCATCCATCAGCCTGGAAACATATAGAAATGTCAGTGTGTGCTCAGGAGGGCAGCGCACGGTGGAGGAACCTCTGATTTCGGGAGGAGGGAGCCAGGAATGCTGCCCTCCTCCCTGCTTGTTTACCCTATGGCAAGTGCATCTTCGGGGAGCGCTGTGACTTCGAGATATGAGAAGAAATTCTTAAGTAAACACAAGTGACATTTGGCATATAAATAAGTTAGGGAATACTCTTGCGCAAGCAGTGCAGGTCAACAGTGATCTTTTATCTCCTGTTTTTAAATCGGCTGCTTTAGAAATGTAAAAGCGCAACATGTTTGCGGAAGGGGTGGTGGAGGGGCTGTGGCAGGATGCCGCCGCCACGCGGGTTAGGTGCTGGAGAGGCGTTTGCTGCTCCCGAGCAACCAGCTTCAGGCTCCAGCCCTTCTGGTTCTGGCAAAATCCATGGTGTGTCAGATGGGTTTCTCCACAACTTACTTTTTTTCTCTCTCTTTTTTATTTTTTTTTCCTCTTTTTATTTCCCTCTTTTTTTTTTTTTTTTTCCCCTCTTTTTTCTCCCCCCTCTTTTTTTTTGGAATATGATTAATATATAACAAATCCCTTTAGAGAGTAAATACTGATTTGAAATAGCACAGTAAACAAATAACAGGGGAACAGGCGTACAGCCTGTATGTACATACATCTATAAAATGCATTGCATACACACATGCGTACCCGCATTCTTATTGTGTAGGTTAGCTAAGGGGATTTACCTCCTTTTTAATATTTTTGAAGACTGCTTTATGATCCTGTTGACCTGCTATTAGCAAAAGCTTAGCTTTCAACAAAGGTAATTAAATTATAAAATCACTGCTGCAATCATCAAACTCCTCATAAAACAAGAAATGAAAAAAAAAAAATACCCTGAAATAAAAATCTTGCAGGCTTCTCCTCATGTAATATTGCTCCCTGATGTTAATTACATTTAAATGGGAGAGTACTATTTTGGTATCATTCATACGCCTCCAAAAGTACTTTCCAGTTTATCATACCTGTCAACCCCAGTGCATCACAGGCTAATACTTTATTAAGAAAAAAATCATTAGGGAGCTGCTGATCCCATTTAAGTACATTGGGCAGAATGTAAGACTAATTAAAAAGCATATTTTTACATTATTAATTTCTGAGTTTCACACTTAATGAATGTGAAATGACAGGGCTACTATTTTTATATTCAGGCTCTCTGGGCTCTTCAGCCAGGGGAATTAAATTCTGGGGATTTTTTGCAAAGATGCTTCTTGGGAGATTTGTTTTCAAGAACAGCTAAGCTTTTTTAGCTGTGCCTTTTTCTGGGAAATTATACTAAAGCATATTACAGCCACTTAAAAAGAGTAGTTAAATAGATGTTGTGTTGGGTTTTTTTCATCACACTGCTATAAAAGTATTTTAGATGAGGTATAAAATATGGTTTTTAAATGATATTATGATTTGCAAACACTAAAAAATAATTGCGGTGGAGTTGAGAGAGAGCGAAAACATCTAATCTTTATTGTGTAAGACAATGTGATAAAATATTTTACAGCCAAAAGCTCATTTTGCATCTGGAAAATTGTGTAAACTGATGGGGGGAAAAAAATCTCATTAAAACTAAAGGTTATTTTTAATATTCTTCAAACAAAGCAACACATTATAACTGCATTTTTCCTCCCCGTATTTATTAAATTAGACTATTGTATGAATGCCTGACGTTCTATTTAAATAAAGACATAAAATGACAGAGACCGTGTGATTAGGCAGGCTAATCGGAATTTATACCAGCTTTTAGAGAACACCGGCGCTGGAAGGTAGCGCCAGCCCGGGAAGGTGGCCGTGTTGGTGCGGGTCCCTTGCAGCAGTGCAGCCGTTATTAAGCTTTAGGTGTTGCATTACTGAAACCTTTGCCGGGTGCCGGCTGGCACAGCGGTCCCTGCGAGCACGCCGCAGCACAGCACACTTTTATAGGGCTCTGCAAGGAGGAGTGGAGAAAAACAGGGTTTTTTTTTCCTCTCTCTCTCTTCTTTTTTTTTTTTTTCCAAATGTGCTTACAATTACCTCTCTGTATTTTTATTGTCTTTTTACTAACCACAAAACTCACACTGGAGGCAAAGCTTAACGGCTGAGGCTTTCCTCATGTAAATATTAGGAAATTACATTTGTACAAACTGCGCGGCTTTGTAAAGGGGGCTGGAGCGACTCCAACACAAATTAATCAGGATAAAGTTGCTCTATGTTCAACATGACCATAGTTTATTTTCTTAAAGTATTAATTTGTCAACAGCTTTCCTGCCTCGCTGTGACTCATGTGGATGGCATTGAGGGAAGACACAGATGCAATCTTGCTGCTCTACCTTGCGGTTTTAGGAACGAGCTCCAGTTAATCAAAACATAATTGTGTTTAATTCCTCAATATTTGTTTTCATGCAAAAGTCAAATGACTGAAATATGAATATGAACCTGTGTTTAAATATTGTCTTCCTTTTTAAAAAAAAAAAATGCATGAAACCATTTTAACTGTTTGCTAAACAATTTTTACTTTCAAGTCCTTCCCTCTTCTGCTGTCTCCCCCCCTCAGCCCCAAAATAAATAAATAAGCTCTGGCAATAGCTTTTCAGCTGGTGTCCTTTGCTTTTTTTCCTCCTCAGTCATCCCCTGTGCTGAGAGCAATGCTTTCCAGCATGTCTTTTCTCATCTTTCTGCCTTCGCTCGCTGCTTATTATATCACACTATTTTTAATTATATCTTGATTTTCGTAAAATTATCATTCGTTGTTATGTTTCTGGAATGCAAACGTGAGCGTAATGGGATCTATTTTTCAGAGTTGCCAAAACAAATTAAGGAAAACGTTCAGCTCTTCCTTTGCCAAATGTTTTAGTGCTTTTCCATGCAAGCAAATCTTATTTCTAACTGTATATTAAACCTTAAGTAAATAATGCAGTCTGTCAGGAGCAAATTCTATTGTAATATCAGTAACTGTTCCCAGGCTTTGCTGGTGATACCTACACTGGGCTCTGCCCAGGAAGAATTGGGGTAATGAGGAAATATTGCTAATTTTAATTCGCCTTTTGCAGAAATGGCTAACTTTTTCCTTTGTGCTGGATGCGGCCCCCATAAATATGGAACATTTGTTGTGGCCACTCCACAGATGCCCAGGTAGGTGAGGAAGGTCTCAAAAAACAACATCGTGCAGGGCTGCAAAAAGGGACCAGCTTTGTTAATTGTGGGGATGGGGGCTCACCCGTTCTTTAGCATCTTTTATTAACACACATCCCCAAATAATATTGACACTCTTCTTGTTTTATTAGTACACGTTTACCTTGTTCATGGTTTTATTATTCAAGAATGCAGTTGTTGCCAAGTATTAATCAATATATTATGCTGCTCAGTTGGGCAAGCTGTACAAAAACATAGTGCCCCTAGGGTTAATACAGTCAAGAACTAGAAAAGTGTTTCAGACATGTACACAACATGTGGTTTACTATTATCATTAAATGAGGTGAACTGGGACTCTATACATATGGATTTTGAATTGCATAAATTTTGATTGATATCATTTGAAGACTGAGACCCTGAAAGGCTAGATTTTGTGAAAGACGATACACAGGCCAGCTATTACCACATACAATAATACCAGGAAAAATATCTGAAATGAGCAAGGCAGCTGGCTTTTAAATAGCTAAAACATAACATCAATACTTATTTTGAATAATGGAAAAAAGAGGTAAAAGATGTTGACCTCTGCCTGACAATAACATGTTCCAAAAGTAGAACTGGTCCCAGGAGAAAACCCCCTGCTCAACAGTAGCGACTAAGAAATTTTTTCTTTCTCTCTCTCTTTCTTTCCTTCTTGTTTTCTCTTGCTTTTCTTTTCCTTTTTTTTCCTTCTTCTTTTTTTTTATTTTTGCATTTTTTTCTCTCTCCCCCTCCCCTCCCTCCCTGGAAAAGGTAAATGGGCTTTTGAACATTAAGCCGCTCGCAGAAAACTGCCAGGAAAAAAAAAAACCAAACCAACAAAAAAACCCCCAACCAAAAAACCAACACAAAACCCCAAGAATTTTTGCAAATTCAGGAAACACTTGAGAGGTAAAACCAACATCCTGAGACAGGAGACAAGGCCAGCTTTTGACACCGGGCTGGACCTGCGAGGCCGAAGGAAACCTGGAGCCAGGAAGCGGCCGCCGCCGGGGTCAGGCCGCCGGGGCCCCCAGGCCTCGCTGCGCACCGCAGGCCCCGGCCGGCCTTTTCATGGGAAATTTGCTGAAAATTTGCTGATCTGCATGAAACATTTATTTGGGGGGGGGGGGGGGGGGGGGGGCGGCGGGGGGAGAGGAAGAGCCTTCCCTTCGCTTCTTGTGGGTTGCTGGTTCGTTAAGTGGGGAATTGTAATGTATGCGAGGACGTGGCAGGGTCTCGGCGGCCCTGCCTCCATTCTTCCCCACTGTGTGTGACACACGGAAAATTGTCAATACCTCGCTCTACCAGATTCGTTCAATTTGCTCGTATTTGTTAAAACTTTTGAGAGAGCACTGGATGCTTAATGCTTCATTTATGATTTATGCTCCATAAATGTATTAAAACATTAACCATATTTCTGCTATGGCATACTTGAATCCTCCTGGGGAAAAGCCCAAGCGTTTCTCAGGCGGCTTCCCCGAGGAGCGAGATTATTTGTGTTGTGTTACACCTCCAAGTGTTGATTAGGCCTCAGTGTTACCCTGACAGAAGTGTCGCGCGGTGCTTCTCTTTAATGGGGTAATAAGCTGTATCAACCGCATGAAGGAAATGTTCCTTTTCAAGTCAGAAACGGCAAAAAAGTTGGTGTGTAAAGACAGCAAAGGCTCTGTCCCCTCCACCCGAGTGGTGGGGCTGAGCTCCGGCAATAGCCTCCGCTAATCGAAAACTGTTGGCCATAGCACTTGGGTGGCTTAGACAAATTTATAATCCGGGTTTGAACTCTCTAATATATTAAATGGTTACACGCCACCCATTGCCGAGCCCGGCTTTTAACCACCTCGCAGCCTGGCAGCTTCGCAGGCTCCGAAAGGCGGCTGTTAATTGGAAAGCAGGAAGGTTAAAAAATAGACAAACTAGTTTTCTGGCTTGTGTTTGACAGTGTGGGTTATTTATGCGTTTGTTGTTTGGGTTTTTTTTGTGAGGTTTTTTTTCTTTTTTTTCCCCCCTCTCTTTTCGTGATGGGGTGGAGGGGTGGGGGCGGTCTGGAGGGTTTCTTAGTGGTTGGGAAGCTTCACATTTTTCAGTAAGCATTATTGGGTAACAATTGGTGCAAACATTATGGAGGGGGAAAGGCACATAAATCAAGAAATAAAAAAATAGTTTCTGCACATTTTCAAAAAACACGTTGTGCTCTCTGAGGTCCTTTTCATTTTAACCAAATCAGGGGGAACTTGTCCTCACAGCGGCAAGGCAGATGGAACAATAAATCACAGGAACCATTGACTGCCTGCAGTGTACTCTCCGCAGCTGTCACTTTTTTGTCTCTTTGGTTTTAGCTGACATGGTTTGAGGTCCACTGTGAACCAATCTGGACTTTTTTTTTACCGTCATATCCATCAAAACGACCAGTAGCCATCAACCTACTGCAGCGATCGATTCGTTTGCTTATTCTCACGCATAAGCCAATACTCAGCTCACTAGGTGAGGCTTGGGAGAAGCACCTCATTTTAGCTTTTTTTTTCCCGCCGGGTTCTTTCTTTCCGTTTTTTTTTCGTTTTTTTTTGTTTTTTTCCGTGTTGCCTCCAGCTACAGCTGTGATTTTCTGAGCAGTCTTGGCTAACGTTATTAAAGTTGCATCATGATAGATATAGAGTGGAGCAGATAACAGCCTCCACGCACAACAACAGCAAACCCAGGAACAACGGTGGGTTTTTGCTGTTGTTGTCGGTGTTGCTTTTCAGGTGTAGCGAGACGCTTGCTAAGCTCGGAGTTTCCAACTCATTGCTTATTTTGCAAAGTAAACAAGCAAATGTTATGTGCATAACCTTAGCTGTCTCTGCAAAGGTCAGTGCCTGGCTGCTGATTTCTTTTCCTGCCTTTTGGTGGCACTCTGATGCCAGCGATTACTTCTGGCGTGTTTTGGAAACAAGACGTCCTTTCTTAACAAAAGACTCAATCTACAAAAGGCTGCAAAACAAAAAATTGATTAAATTTGAACCGGAGTATGAAAGTTTACTTGGGTGTATAAAATAGCCCGGTAAGCGCTAAACAGGGGCTCGTCCGTAACGCGGGGCAAAGGGCCGCGCTGGGTGTGGGTGAGACTGATCGGGAGATCTGCTGAAACGGGGGGCTCCCACCGCAATCAAACAATACCTTTGGATGTGCGCCGACCTATAGGTGCTATGGGATAACGGATTCGGTGGTTTCGGTTTATGACCTGAAACGTTGCAAAGTGTCTTTTGCATTTTATAAAAGTGTATTCTCCAAAGCGCCGTCTGTCACAGATATTAGCCAGGACTGAACTTCAGACCACATTTTGGAGAACAGTTATTTTTTGTGGTATAAATAGAAGCGAGGTTATGTGTGGATAATACAGTTGTAGTAATTTTTTTTTTTTTTAATGTCAAAAATACCTGCTGTCTTTAAAGCCTTCAGTTAGGTCAAGTTAAATTTATCATATATAATTTTTTTTATAGCCGAACTCCATGATTTTGACTTGAGGTGACAGCTGAAAAGCACCAGAAACCCTTGGAATTTCAGATCTATATATTACTATAAAGGAAGAAAATAAAGTTCCGTTAGTAGAAGGTAGGCAATTGCATTTACCAAGTATACATAGTTTAAAAAACACAACCCCTGAAACATTTACCTTAAAAAAAGTCAAGACAGCAGAAGTTGTCCTTTGTATCTATAGAACAAATATCCCTGGGATTTGTAATAAAAACCCAGTTATGAGATCCGGGGTCCCTCCTGTTAACAAGGATCTTTTAGCAGAATATTGAAATATTGCCATCTTGGAGAGAAGTTATTTAAGGACCCTACAGGAGCTGATGCAAAGGCAGATTCTGCTGAGACTGTTTTCCTCTTTACAAACCTTTGAAGGGTGCGTGTCCTGAACATATTCCACTTTAGAGAAATGCAACAAATAACGAGCTACAGTCAAAGCCAGCACCGCTCCGTGATGAATTTCAGGGAGCGTGACCAATAATCTTTCTACTCATCTTAAAAAAAATCCTATGGAAGTACTAAACCAGTTCCAATACAAGTGAAAGCAAACTGGGGCGGGGGGAACAAAAAGAATATATCACAAAATAAGCCATCTGTCTGAGAGCAACCCAAGAATCCTAAGTCCACCCAAGTAGTTATTGCATGTTTTTCTGTATTGCTAATGGATTGCATATTGTTGAAAATATGAATTACAGAATAAATCAGAAGAGAGTGGCAATTACGGGTCCAATTCTGCTCTTAGCTACAGTGAAAGTCTGTTTGCAGCTATTGGGGTGCACATCAGAATAATTATTCAATGCAATAGTTACTCCAGACTGGCAATCTGAGCTCTCTAAATTTAATAATAGCCGAAGGAGCGAGGCTGACAGTCAGTGAGGGTCAGACCAGTTTAGGCAGTGGATTTTCACAAACCTTTACGCATTGCTATTAACTCTGCCACATATACTCTGCAGCACGACACACATGGCTTAAATATACCTTTAAAAATGTCTTGCACTGGGGATATGCCAAACATCGCTTGCTCCCTTTAGGGGAGACATGAAGAGTTACAAACCGTGAGCCCTATGCCAGAGCTGTTGCCTAGAAAAAAATCCCATTTGAAGTGAGTCAGAGTTTTGGCTGAAGAGGGAGAGCAGGATAAGAGGGCCCTGCGTTATAACAACTATGCAGGAATAAGGAATTTTGCTACGATTACCGTGCCAGCAAAATACGTATATGTATAATATCAGATAACATCGTAGTGCATGTGAAAGGAAGGCCACTAATTCGGCAGTATTCTTATTTTCAAATGGATTGCAATGCTGAAGAGAAGCGAGCAGCTCTTAAAAGGGACGGTCATTAATATGCCTAATGGTGACTTTTCCCCCGTTCCTACCAAACGGTCTCTAATATGATTCCACATTAAAACCAGGAAGCAGTTCTGCATATTTTCTAATTAGCCTTCTGTGCAAATCTTGCTGCGGTAGATACTTAATAAAAGAAGGAGAGAAAAGAAAAAAAAAAAAGACTGTGTGTGAACATGAAACTTTGTGCATCACTTGCATACTAAATAGCACGGGTTTAACGTCCCGCACGTTGCAAAAAGGCACGGAACGTTGCTTCTTCTGCAAAAGGGTGATGGGGATGGTGCAGTTGAAGCCCCCAGCTGACCTGCCGGCGATGCCGGGGCTGCTCATGCGCTCAGCGCCCGGCACACACGTCCGTCCTGGCAGGATCGAGCCCGCAGGCGCTGCTGAGCGGGGTGTTGCTGCTGCCGCCGAGGCTGCTGCTGTTGTTATTTTCCAAGAGGAAATATTTCGGGTCTGCCCTAACATTAGCGCAACATATCACTCCAGCTGCATTCCCCGCTGACTGGAGTCTGTTTGATGAGTAATTAGGAGACCTTCTCTTTAGTTTGTTTGACATATTTTACAAAACATGTAAATCTGTTAAAAAATTGCTTGTTCATTTAAAAGACAGAGTTCCTAAATGAAGCAGGGTATGTGCTAAATGGATATAATTTTAGGATTTTTTTTTTCTATTACAACTTCAAACACAATAGGCTCTCTTTGCCTTAAAAGGGATTTTTTTTTTGTTTCTGTTGAGAAGTAATTATTCTGTTTCTGCATCTCTGTAGCTTCACCCAGAGCTCATACAGGGAAAATCTCTGTAATTCTTAGAGATAAACCTATCTAGACATACACATATCCACGTATATACTTAAGTTTGTTTATATTTCACACCCACACGTCAAAACTGGTATCGTTAACTACTTACTGGAAAGCAATAAACGCAGCCCTCTTTCCTCTGCCCAGATCAAAGGTGAACACTTTTTTCTTTTTTTTTTTTTCCCCTCCATTAAGGCATCTTTAGCAAAGAAACCTCACAGAAAATGTTAAATAAGCCTCGAATATTCCAGCACCCATTCTGCTGCTTTTGTGAAATATGCTTTGAAGATCATCTGCTGCTTCAGATTGCATGATTTAAGATGGCGATTTAACTTTCCTGATGCGGCGTTGTGTAATTAAAGAGTTAATTTTTTCTTGGTTTGGAGTTTTTAAATTGTAAATATGATTTTTTTCCCTTCAGCTCTTTAGCTGTGCAAAATGAAGTGACACCTCTCAACACCCTTCATTTCAGTCAAAGTTGCAACTTGCAGTATTCAAAATTATAAATACTAACTGTTATTTTTTTTAATGTCAAAAAAGAAGCCTGGTATTTAAAGCAAAGCAATCCCACTGACCCAAAGGTTAAAGTTGTACCCAAAAAAGCAATGCTATAATAAGGCTATGCTAGCTAAGATTAAAATCCTTTTGTACTTTAAGTTGTAAGTGCAGGGATGATTTAAAAGCCCCGTACTTTTCTAGTCAGCTCTACTTATTGCTTCAGGCTGAGCATTTTGTTTTTCCTTTTTTTTCTTTCTTTCTTTCTTTCTTTCTTTCTGTTTTATTTTTTTTTTTCTTTTTTCTTCCAGCAAACACTCAGTTGCTTATTTTGGGGAAGCATCTCATTTATCTGAGCCTGCTTCTTCCCGAGACTTTTTCCTGCTGGAGAATTACTGCCTGGCACATCAATAGGTTGCAAATTATATAAGGGCTGTGTTTAACTTGCAGCCGGATTGCCATTGTCGTGAGGGTCTGCGTCTTTTAGCTAAACTGCCTTTTTCTGGAGGAATTTCAGATGTCTGTAATTGCTGCTGCTTTCAGCACAGCTTAAGGTATCAATATCAACTCGATTTGAATATCATAAGTGGGAAGTTGCTCTAAGCAAAACAAAAACATGTCAGTTGCCCAGGTGACATTTTGTAGCAAACAAGGAAATCACAACTCCAGGAAGTGTTGTATTTTATGCCAACAACAATATGACAGTTTTCTCTGTAAAGAAAACATGACACTTTTCCAAATATCAGAGGATGCCTTCGCTGCTCAAGGGATTCCTGTACTGTCACTGAAATGGAAGGTCACAGGCTGGTTTCATGATTTCTATAGTTTCGAAATGTTGTGGTGGAGCGTTTGCACGCTAAATGCTGTAGGCTAAGGGAAATCTTTCCTTTCATCTCTGAAAGAAGTGACAGGAAGAAAAAGGTCCTACTTTGACAGCAGTAACCTCTAGGTCTAGAGGTTCTGCCCCAAGCAACTCTGAAGTAAAATTACCTATGTTAATGTGTTGTCCTCGCTGTCATCCAGGCACACGTGCGCCAGCGCGCGGGCGCGCGCAAAGCGGAGTCCGCGGGCGCAAGCGTGCGCCGAGGGGCTCGCAGCCCCTCGCATCGGACCAAGCCGGCCCCCGAGCAGCAACTCAAAATAGCCCTCAAAGCAACGTGTTTTTTCTCGGACAGCCCGGGCCGTTGCTGGAGCTGCAGCAAATGCTCTCGTCCCCTTTTTACCTGGCCTTGACTGCAATAAAGACCGAAAAGTTTCTGCCAACAATTTCTTTTAAGAGGTGGGGTTTCCAGTTCGACTTCAAGAAGGTAGGGACCTACTTGCTATGCTAGTGCCTAATTCTTGAAGTTTAAATAAACAGACTTTTGCTTTGAGACAGAAAGCGTATTAACTTCAAGGCTATGGACAGGATCAAAACACGTTTGTTTCCAGCCTTCCTCCTTTTTTATTCTTCCCTCTCCCCCTTAAAAAAAACACACCTTAGTCTATAGATTATATACTTCCTGCTGCCCTTTTTATAAGCAATAAGAATTTAATAACTGAGGGCAACTCTATAGTAATATTTATATGGGTCAAGTGGCTTAAAAGTATGCAATAAATGTAAAGTTATGAACCACATTGCCCCTTTTTAAATAATGCAGCTAGCACCAAGATATTATGTTTCATATTCTGGAAAAAGGTGTTTTAGCCTAGGCTTTAGGAGTACACCAGACATGAAAAGTTATACTGATCCCATAATAAAGTCACTGCCTGCTTAATATGGTGTGTTATGTAGAGCTCCAGATCTTAATAGCAGACCACAGCAAGAACGTCCCAGATGATATCAACAAAACCTTAGCTTTCTCATTAGCAATCAGCAAATTCTCTTGGTGTCTGCTAGTTTCAAATAAGGGCAAGTGCCTCTATTCCTGGTGTGAAGCCCAATAGGATAATAGAAATAATGTAGTCTAATCAGCGGCGAACACATGAGATCCCCCTGTCAGAGCAGGCGGCGGTGGGTTCGGTGACTCCCCTTCAGCAGCTTTTAACAGGCTTCACAGTCCCGAGGAGCGGGATGGGTGTGATGGCAAGAGAGCGAGCAGAAAAATCTGCCTGGCCGCCTCGCGCGGCTCCTCCTGCCTTTCCACCGCCACCTCTCTGGGAGAGAACAGCTAGATTTTTACAGATAAGAGGGTTTTCAGGATATCTGCGTAAAAAAATAAAAATAAAGACATCTTGTAGTCATTGCTTTGAATATATGAAGAAGCGTTGCTTGGGGTTTCTGTGTGTATAATACATACATGTTTGTGCGTGGGGAGGGGGGCTCGCAGATTGGTTTGATTTGTTTTCGTCAAACTGTCTACTTCTTTGATAAACTAGATCAAATATTTGTCATCACGGCCCAAATGACCATTCCTTTGTTGGCTGGCACACTGCTGATATCTGCGCACTGTCTGCACCTGAGCTGCTACCTGCATTATTTTTTTTTTTTTTTTCTTATTGCTGTTAGGTTTAAACATATTTTGTGTTTGGACAATGCAGCACACATTTGCAGCACAGTATTACTAAGCTTGGGAACAACCATTGCTGTTAGCCATTATGATGAAAGTGTGAAGGACACAAGATCATACTGTTCTTGCAGCCTAAATAATCTATGGCTATGCTTGGGGAAATGCAGAACAGTTTTAGTTTTTGCACTGATTTTATAATTGTAAGGGTTTTTTTCCCATATTTTCCCTTGTGATTTTTGTG
Organism: Pluvialis apricaria; assembly: GCA_017639485.1. Classification (NCBI taxonomy): domain Eukaryota; kingdom Metazoa; phylum Chordata; class Aves; order Charadriiformes; family Charadriidae; genus Pluvialis; species Pluvialis apricaria. The sequence continues at coordinate 39,430,909 of CM030013.1, forward strand.
CGTTCTTAGAATATCACCGATTTCTGTTTAAGAGCAATTTTTGCACTCTTGTTCAGTCCTGGTTAAAAATTAAGACTGTGAATGTGGCTGATACCATGCAAGGAAATGCAAGTCTAAGCTGCAGCAGTGTAAACAAAAAAGTGTTTTAAGAGGTGCCTAACTGTGTTTTGAACCCTGATTAAGCCTAAGGTTATTCAGTGTTTATATGTGCATTTGCAGTGCACTGGGAAAATTCAGTGTTTAATGGTTCCTGTGCTGATCTTTTGTTAGTGCGCTGGGCTGCGTTGCCTAAGAGCAGTGATTACTGGCCAGATTAAAAACCACAGAAACTCTTTCTTATACTGAGTTTTGTCCAACTTTACTCATGTTGATGGGAAGCAGGGGTCCGTATATCTCCTATAGTTAAGATTTTAAAAACTGACACCACCAATCAGTCCCCCGAGCTCTTATTTAGCTACTGGAGTAAGTAGCAGGATAAGGTAGTGCTATTTTGTACACATCCAGCAAATTGAGGATAGTTTCCATCTATGGGTCTCATTATGGTTTAGGAGCTAAGCCTAAGGTTCTCAGGTCTGATTTTTTGTTTTAATAAACACGAGACAGTAGGTGGACAAGGACGGTACCCACGAAGGGCAAATGGCTCCCAAAAAATGAGTAATAATGAAGTGCAATGAGGCAACAGCACAAAGCCTCTTGCTTCCAACTTTGCTGGACTATTTTGAATTCTGTGAATGACCTCGCAGAGTACTTTATTCTCCTAAAATAACAAGCAGGTCAATACCAGTCCTGCTTGTGTGATAAAATGCAGTAATTGCTGACCAAGACATGTCCACAAAGGAGTCAGGAGAGCTGATCTGTGGGAGCGAGGACGTTTTCACCAGCAGGGTCAGGAGATCCTGACAGTTCAGGATAGTCCATGGCAAAGAAAGACAAAGCATGTCAAGGCGCACTGAAAAAACTAACTGATGGATGAGGGTGACGTTACCAAAGGGAAAACTGTGTTGGCAAATAAATGCATATTTATTGAAAGAAAACCTCTTGTTTATGAGAAGTGAGAGGTGAAATTGTAGACTACTGATGCTAAATTACATGATTATTGTGCTCAAGTGAGAGGGAATAAAGGGCTCTGGGATAAAGTTGGCTCCACAACATACAGGCACCAGCTACCTGCGCCTACACGGAGGCTAGAAATTTAGGAGAAGGTTTCTGATATCAAAGCTGTGAGGCTGTGGAGCAGACTCCATATGTGGGTAACGATGTGAAAAACCACTAACGGCTCTTAAAGCAGAGCCTGATGACAGGGGATTAGAGGACATGTTGTCTGCAATAGGAAGGGCCCGGATGGGAAGACCCAAAGAGCCTCATCCAGTCCTGTTTAATGGAAACGCCCTGGAAATAGGCAACAGTGAGGCACACCAAGCTCAGACTGTCTAAACTTCCATTTTAGATTATTTTTATTATTATGGCTTTAATCCGTGCAATTTCCAGGGATGGGGAGAGCCTGGGCTTAGCTGCTGCAGCTCTGCGCTGTGGGAGGGCACCTTGCAAGATGTACTGCAATAACAGGGGCAAGGGTTGAGCTCGTATTTTACCAAAGAAAGAGGTTTTGGAGCAATTTCAACAGTGCTGGTGTGCCAGAAAATAATTCAGAGAACCAGGGGTGCAAGGCAGGGTAAGCGGAGGCTTTATATTCTTCAGGGAGAGCAGATAAGTGGGGCCACTGCCCTGATGCGACACCACCTCTATATGCAGAAGAAACAGATTAAAAGCAGAAAAGGAAGAAAAAAGAGAGAAAACAAAGTAGAGGAAGGGGAAAAGGGGAAGTCTCTATTCATGATAAGAAGATAGGCATTTAATATATAGGTACCCAGCAGCAGTTTCAGCAAATATCACCATTTTTGTAATTTTGAGAAATTAAAATTTGACATCTTGTGGCTATTTTTATATCCATACTTCTAAGTCACTTAGTTGTTTAAGGGTAAATCTAACAAACCAGCACCTACTGTCTGAGCGTTCAAGACATCGAAGTTTCCTTCCCCCAGCCTGGGTCAGTGCTAAAGTGACACTTGTAAGGGCTGCGCCTTGGAAATGTTGTTCACATCGTGGCTTTCATTGCATCCCACACGTAGGAACCCAAACCTTGGAGGCTTTAAAACCTTGTGCGTCTGCGCCTTCTCCGTGAGCATGACAAGGGATCATTAGTAACTCGCTGATGTCTCTCTCTGTTTGTTCTACTTCACGAGGCACTTCCCCAACTAATTTAGAACAAGGCTTGGTGTTCACTTGGTTTCACAAAATGACACTTTTTTTCCCCCACGATCACTGCAAAGGCTCAAAAAAGAATATTTACATAAACAGGTTTCAACTTCATCAAGAGCAGGTTGGGAAAGGAGGTCAAATCCGAGGGGAAGGGAAGGAAAGCAGGGCATAGCGTGGAGCAGTTGGCCTTTCATTTCGGCCTGCAAAAGAAATGTTTTGGATGTTTGAAGGGCTGGAGGAGCCCTCCAAAAGAGCCACGTGGTTGCCAAACCCCCGTAAAACTCAAGGTGAAACGGAGGAAGAGCTGCGGGCAGCGGCGGAGGAGCACAGCCCTGCTGCTGGGCTGGCATCGACGGCAACCGCGGTACCGAGCAGTAAACCATCCGCGTGTCGCCGCAACTCTCTGCTGCAACTCGCACTGGAAGCCTTTGAAGCCTATAAACTATGAAATTTTAATCGTTCGCAACCTCTCGGGGACCTGGCGATAATACCTATAGGACAGCTTACAGCATCCCCGCTGGAAGGAAGGGAGGGGGTGGCAGCGCAGTGCGGGCACTGTTGATCTCCCTGCGTGATGCCGGGCATCTGCCGCACCGGTAACTTTACTCACTGACTTTTTCCTCCTTGCAGGAAAGGTGACTCCTCAGCGCCCGTTACCAGAGCCAAGGGGCGTCTTGCGTGGACAGAGAGAAACAGAATTAGTCTATGGAAAGCGGATGGGTACAGTATGTAAATAAAAGCGAATCGCATCCTCATTATGTGGGCTCTTTTGAATAAATGTTAGCCTTTAAGTGCCAGCTGTCACTCTATGCATGGCCTCCCTTCTTACAACTAACCTCTCCGTCACCTCGCCTTGTCTCCCTAACTTGTCCTATTATGCAGTACCAAGCTGAGTCATTGTTTCAAGCAGGAGGTGACATGTTAATAGCTTAATAATAGTATAATCTCACAAATAATAATATGCTGTCACACTGTCTGAAGCACAATGTTTACAGGAGAAGTGGTAATGTATGATGACAGTAATTTGAATAAAAATGAATTTACTGCTCTTGTCTCATTTGCAGTAAATTTTCGCATCTTTCATGCACAACTGGTGCTCCATGACCTCTTTCATTATTGTGTTCTCAGTGGCTGCTGCTTGCTTTAAAGTGAAAGGCAGGCAAATGAAACAGAAACCTGCAGCTTAATAACCGATTTCTAGAAAAGAGTTCACACCGCGGCTTCTGAAAATCTCACTTCGTTTGTTTACGAAGATGATACGGTGTCAGGCAGGCTGTTTAATTAATGCAAGCTGGAGGTGCCGATTGAAAAGCAGGCACGAGCTGATATGATTATGTATTGACAATTTACAAAATTATTGTCATTAAAATGTGTCAGAGGGAAAAAAGTGCTTAGAATACAGAGAGGATCGCTTGGTTTGAAATTAAAGTTTGCGCAGCTTAAGAAAAAAATGTTTTAAATGCTCCTGACGTGGAGAAAAATAATACTTTGCTTTCTGTTCGATATGGGGAGAGTGTCGAAAGCTATCCACTTTATTGGCTTTAGTTCATTATGAATGCATCTGGTATGATAGTGTACTACTAAAACTTAAAAATGATCCCTGGATATATAAAATATTTGGTTGTGGTTCACGTCGTGAATGGATTCCTCACTCGTCCTGACCCATGCGATGGGCCATTTCTGCAGACAGTACGGACCAAGACTTGTGGTATTATTCTGACAAATAAATAGGAAATCTACTCGAGATCAAAACTGCCTTTGGAAAATTTAAATTCCTAGGACAGTTCTGTTTCTCTAAAAGAAAAAAAGAAGTTTTTACGTGATGTGGTTCATTTGATGAAAAAGAAGAAAGTTTACAACTTGCAACTGATATGCCTGGACTAAATTTAGTTTGATGGAATGAGGACAACTAATTGAAAGTTGCTGGGACTCAAAACACTGCACAGGACAAATTCTGAAAAAAACCCACTGTATTTTATCTAAGTTTAAGTGAACGTATAGAATAAAAAAATGGGTTTTGCATGACCTAGTTCCTGGGTTGAAGTATTTAAGACTCCAGGTTCTCTCTATCTGTGTATATACAAACACATCTATATATTTTTTCATGACTCGCATTTCCCATCCAACAAATACAATCTTTTCCTCTGAATGGAAAGTTAAACAGTATTAGTTTTTCAGGAAGAGCTTATGTGCCCACCAGCGAGGAAGGCAGCACCATGGCCCTGCTGCCACTCTCCTGCTCCTCCTGCAGAACCTGGGAGCTGAGCCGGAGACCAACACCACAGCCCTGCAGCTGCGGGACCCACCGAGGGACACACTGCGGGGACACCCGCTGGGAACGAAGCAGCTAAAACCATCCCATATTTCATGGTGCTGACTAAGAGGAAAACACAGCTTATAGTAACTTTGAAGCTGAGTTTTTAAGGGGGCAAAAACTTGTCTTCAGTCTCACGGCTTTGTTTTAAGTAGTAGGTGCGAACTTATGCTAAAGGCTGCGTTCTTTCTTCTTAAAAATGATGTGAACGTTTTTTCCTAAATTTTCATTGATTTAAGGAATTCAAACCAGCTTTCAAATCTAATTCCCATTTTCACTTTCAGCGTGGAGGCTAGAGCCTGCGGTCTCTACCCTGTGAGAACTGGAGCAGGCAGGAGCTGGGAGCCACCAGGCGCTGCTGCCATGGGTACAGAGCAGGACCAGGACCCCTCATCGGCGCCTGTTGGGTTTGCAGCTCCCCTTGCACGGGGGCACATCGCAGTGGTGCATGCCTCCTACCCCTCCTTTTTTTATGCTTTTTTCAGTGAAGAGCAGTAATTCACGTGCAGTGTATAGCTGCACCAGGGACCTCCCCGTTGTGGGTGCCAGGACGCAGCACCCAGCTCTCCTTGGGGTGAGGGTGGGCTGTAGGAGCCACCACCTCCTACTTTTTCTTGACGTCTTCAGAGATGTTGCGTACAGGAGGGAACTTCCAATCCTTCTGCTAACATTTACCTTTCAAGGGTGATATTCTAAGAAAAATAAATCAGCAAAAGTAGATTGCAGAGAAATCATGTTACCAGCTGCAGAAATCTGCTGCGAGGCTTCAGAGCGTATGTGGTCCCATATAGGCGTCTATAGAGACGGCAGAAGACATAACTTTGAGGATGTCGCTCTGATACTGTTCTCTTTGAAACTAGGGGAAAACATGTTGCCTCCATTAGGAAAGTGCAGGGGCTGGCGGTGCAACGTATTCAAATATGTGCTTAACTTCAAACATCTCAGTAATTTTGCTGAAGTAAGCACAGCGCTATTTGCACGCCTCGAGTTAAGCGTGGGGCTGATGGGGTTCGTAAGCACCTTGCAAGGCTGGGCTTGTTTTTAAACTGAATTTTCAGTTTTTTTGTACATGAGATGTGCAAGGGGCTTCAGTGGGATTACTTGGATGAGCAAGTGCTGAGTGAACCCCTCCAGTTAACCGCAATAAAATAGTTTTGCTGAAAAGATTTTTCCATTTTCCACTGGAAGATATTTTCTGTTTAAAAATAATCTATGTTTTCCCCATGTATGTCTAACATTTTTGTCCAAAAGTATTTAAGATAGCTTTGAAAATCCCAGTACTGTGAATTAAAAATCAAAATATTTGTGACATCATAGAACTAAGTAATGATTAATTGGAAATTAAGCGCAAAAAGGTAGAAAAGAACAGAGCCGCAAGGTCTCACTTTGGCTGATGCAGTTTATTTCATGTATATAAAAAGTCTCTTTTCCCTGAATCACTGATGTTCAAGGGGATATCTATTCTTCTGTGTTGTGCTTGAAATGGAAAGGTCCTTTTTGTTGCTTAGTGCTACCTTTCAATTATTTAAATGTAAGAGAGTCTGATTAAAGATCTTTATTAGATGTATTTAAGATTAGTAAAAATGCCACTGTTCTGAACAGCCAGCATCATCCCACGGATATATGTGTTAGTTATTTGCTAAAATGCAAGAAAGTTTCACAGGGGGGGAAAAAAACCCCAAAACATTGTATTTGTGGAAATAAATAGTGGGTGGACCCAATTTTCTCGGCGTGGAAGTCAAGTGGAGTTTTTAATTGACTCCAACAGGCGCTGGATCAGGCCGGTGGGGTGTTTGGTGCTCAGTTACAAGTTAGTGCTCTCTCTAATCACCTTGTTCTCTAAAGGAAATAGATACTAAACAGGAACCATCTGGTAATACATTCTGTACCTCTTAATTACAATGTTTTGAGTGGCACCTAAATAAATTTCATTTACAAGCACATGACTGCTTGTCAAAAGCTCTGTTGATAATTTTATTATTGTAGTATACCTTCTCACTTAATGACCCTGGCCCAGTAAAGTCAGGAATATTTAGCTCTATGGCAAAAAAAAAGTGATTGTCTTAAAAAAGGAAAGATGCAAATTCAATCTTTCATGTTGTGTTTTTAATTATTTGCAAATGTATTTATTTCTGTATTGTAGTTTGGCATACTTTTACACAGGACATAGTGGTATATCTGCAATAAAGACTACCAAAACTCTAATTTCGTGGTAGCCAGGAGAAGTTGATGCAGCTCTGCGGAGAGCCCTGGTATTGTTGTAAAATGCCTGTGTTATTTTATGATCTGTGTGTTTCTGTGTAGATGTACTGTAGCATTTAGACAATTTTCTCTTTGTTAGCTTCAGGAAAAGATCAATATTATAAAGGGGTCGAGTGACTCCGTGAATTAGTCTCCTGCGTTTTCACCCTGGGAAGTGGGGATTTAAATCCTGTCCTTAGTTTCAAGGCTGAGCCACAAACGTGTTCAAGATCCATGTTGGAACCTCCCCCAAATTTGGGGGCTTTCTGTTTGGGGTTGCAGCCTATCCATTGCTGGGGCTGAAAATGACTTCCCTAGTCTCTTAGAAAATAGTCTGTATTACAAAATCAACATACGATTTGGCAGGTTGCAGCATGATGGGCAGCCTCCCTTAGAGAAAAGCCTGGGACCGTGTTAGGATGGAGCAGTGCCCATGGGGACATACCACCACCGTGCTCGCTCCACCGTGACACCCTGGACCTCCCGGGAGGTGATTTTGGGTGCAAGGAAAGAAGGTTTTCTCATGCCATGATATCAAATAGTGGCACATCCACGTGCCAGGGGTGAGCAGCAACCCACACAGCCAAACCTCGGTCTGTCTAAGTGCAGTAAGTGTTGAACATAAAAAAATTACCAGTACTGTGCAGATTTTGCTAAGTTTTGCCGGCAAAGTGCTAATTCATCTTTGTGTTTGACTGCCCTTTTAAAATAAGTTGGAGGAGACAAAAATGCTAGGAGGAAGGGCAGAGGGGAGGTTTCTGGGAAAACAGGAGGAATGTGGCACCTGGAGGGCTTTTGTCCGCTTCTTTGGGATGAGCCGCCCATGGGAAAACATAGCCACATAAAAAGCAAAATAGCCTTATTTCTAAATTCATGGCAAATTAAAAAAGGAATCCTACTGCTCTCAGCAGGGTCCTTTATTCCTTTTTAGTTGCAGTTGATGGTTTTTCTCTTCTTAAAATAATTTTGTCTCTAGGTCTCAGTCTTGATGTGGGAAGTTTGGGAAACAGATAAGATTTCAGATTTTTTTTTAATCAATGCTTTAGCAACTTGTAGTTGAAACGGTATTCAAATTCAGAGGGGTGCTAGTAAAATGGAGAGTGTGATCATCGCCAGGCAGGTTTGCAGGGTTGAGTTTCAGGAGACTGAGCTGTCTGAGCGGGAGACGGGGAATTCACTGTACACAGCAAACTGTTATACCCTACAATATAATATCTGGATTTGCAGCTGATATTTAAAGAGGGCACTTGCTTTACTTATGAGATTAAAGGCAAATGCTCTCTTTTAAAAATGAAGTCGTGCTGTGTTTTGCACCTTTTGACACTTATTAACTCAGGTCATTAAAAAGAGGCTAATTAAAAAAGAATGTAAAACAAAAGAGTCATTTGTCTATCGCCGAGCTCGCTTCTTCATGTACGCTGGCTGGAGGCAGTCTCCGTTTAAACCTTGGGTACAGAAAGCGCTGATAGCCACTGGGGCATGCTTGGAGCTTGTCATGGCTTTTGGCGAGACTGTGGTCCGGCTCATTATGCACCTCATAAAGAAGAGAAGTCATTGTCATCAAAATTAGCTGAAGCTGGAATTTACATTCATGGAAATTTTGGTTTCACCACTGTCCTCTGGGGCTGGACAATAAAGGAAACCTTTTACCAGCTGCAGTTAAAGTAAGTGAAGTTCAATAAATGCTTAGTGCTTCATTAAGGCATTTCCGAACGTACTGTGCTACATGCATGTGATATTTTACAGCCGATGAGAATTTGGTACAAAACAGTGTGTGAAGTTCACCAGTTCCTGGTGCGGGAGATGTGCAGAGCACATCCAAACCCAGCTTGTAAAGAGACCGGCCTCTTCTAACCGCTGTTTATCCCCAAAGATATTCCTGTTCTTCCACAGGGAGACTTTGCTAGCAGGCACCTTCTCTCTTGCAAGGTTAAAAAAGTGTCTTTTCACGGGAATAAACTCGTCTGATGCTAGTGAGGGAGTCCTTCCAAGGACTTCCAAGAGGGTATGGAAAGATTTGTGGAATTTTTTTTTACTAAAAGCACGTCAGATCAGCAGGAGAAGTGATGTTCACTGGTTGGTCTTTCTTGGAGCTCCTCCAAGGTGAGATGAAGCGGAGGCATTTTGAGGGCAGGAGTCTTTCTGGGAAGGTTTTACATCCCGTTGAACTCTGCGAAGGAAGCCATAAAGGCTAGTTAGCCCTGGAGGATGCCCACCTCTCCCCACACAGATGCAGCTGGTGGCGCTTGGCGCTGGTTTTGCCGTGTTGCTGCTTGTCCAAGGCTGTGAAGGTATGTATGGAAATATCTCCAGCAGGATTTCAATCGCTTTCCACAGCTATGTGCCTTGCTGACCTCAGAGCATCGAGTCAATCACCAAACGTTGTTAGAGACGGTTCTCTAAACAGAAGTGCGCTTCTCCGAAAATCCAAGATTTGTGGGTTGGAATCGATTTTGACCGCTGTTTTTTAAAGCCTCCCCACTCTCTCCCCACGCAGATGACCGTAAATTCAGTCCAGAGCCTTGATTCATAAGGTATTTAAACAGATGCTCTTATTTAAACATAAATCCTATCATAAACTTCAAATTTATGCTTACATGATATCCTGACTTAGGGTCTTAGAGCTGGAAAACACAAAGGGATTAATGAACTTAAGGAAAAGGTTAGGAATGTCATTCAAATGCTGATTGAGGCAATGGCCTTTCCAAGACAAGGTCTCTCCAGCGCTGGAGTCTAGCCCAAGCCTGGGAGAGGGTAGGAGGCAGAGGGGGTCAGATCCTGCCCTGGTCTCAGGTGGGTCCCCAGGCACAGTGGCAGCAGGGGACCACCTCCACCTCCCTTCTCCCTGTGCCGCCGCATCTCCTCGCCGCATGCCGGTGGAGCCAGCCAAGCCCTGGCAGCCCCTCGCTTCCCTCCTGGCCAAGGACGGCTCTGGGGGGGCAGCCAGCAAAAGCGGACAAGGGAGTTTAAAACAAAAAAAATATTGAGAGAGATAGATAAATATATTTTGCAGAAACCCGCGTGCCAAGTTCAGAGCTTCAAAACTAACCGTGCGCAGGACAAAAGGGTTAATAAACGTCTGCAGCAAAGCGCCTGGCGCTGGTGGGGGCTTCATTCATCGCGGGAGGGAGCGGGACCTGCTTTGTGCAGGAATCTGGCTGTAACCAGAATATCCTGCAGGAAGCAGTCGTTTCAAACAAGCCATTTTTTTGTTCTGGAATATAATTAATACATCAGGTCATGTTTTGTACTGCCAGTGGCGTGTTTATTACATTATTACTTCACAGACATTTTTAGCTGTAGTCCAGGAGTTAGGAGTCACTGGCTTTCTCGCAGAGCTATCCCATTTAAGCAGGGTAGGTTTATACCTACTCTGTGAATATTCATGTCTCCTGAAAATAATAACAGTATTATTGTTGCTGAAATCTTCAGGGAAGCTAGCTGCCAGTGAGAGATTATTTAAAGCAGGTTCTCCCATCACCCCTCCCCAATGAAAATGCTCAGAAAAATCCTTATAGACAGATAGGCGCAGGGCTTTTTTTTTTTTTTTTTTTTTTCTAAAGCCGTGTTTCCAAGGATAAAATCTTACTTGCAAAGATCCTTATTACATGTGTGTACCCTTAAGCTGCTGAGATGACACCACCGCTTACAGGTGGTGGAGTGAAAGCAAGCAAAAGCACCAAACCCCTAAAGTCTCAAGTCACTGCAATCATCTTCAACTCCCAAATTGTCCTGGAAGGAGAATAGCATCGGATTTGTCTTAGGCTGTTTGGCCAAACTGGGGCACAGATGGGATAATGACTTTTACAAACAGCATTTTGATGAGAGGAGGGGAGAAGGAATCATATGTAAAATGCACAAAGGCTGCATAAACACACTGATGCCTGCAGCTGGAACAAACTAAAAAGATGTTTAATAATTTAGAACCAAGCAGGCAGGGCCTGTGCAGCTGTTGTGTGCAGGGGACCATGAAAGTCTTCCATTTGACAGCTGGCTCCATCTTTCCCCAGTTGCTACGTGAAGAAGCGAATGCAGATTTGGGATTAGCCAATCCCTGGTACCCCTGCCCATCTGCCACCAAGACCCCCAGCTCCGGCTCCTCTCGCCGGAGAAGCGCAGACATAAAAAAGTCCACACTCTCCCAAACATATGTATGCATCAGTATCAGCCGTCAGCCGTTCGGAGGATCTGTTGACATGCCGCCAGTACATGGCTGCTGTCGTTTTTGCTGCAGGGCACATTTTGCATTTCACACATTTGCAGAAATACAAAATGCTGTTGGATGCAAACAATTCAGGGCCTAATTGGCTGAATTACTTCAATGTTACCTTGTGTCCCCCACCTGATTAACATAGCTCAGCTGGGAGGGCTGGGAAGGAAGGAGCAGAGAGGGATTTGGAGGGCAGGTGAAGCTGTGTTTGCCCATGAAAGCGAGATCCTTAGCGAGGTCCCAGCTGAGCCGGAGCGGGGCTGTGCCAGGCAGATAGCTGCGAGCGGGAGGGGAGATGCCGAGGTGGCCGCCGGCTCCGGCGAGGCAATGCTCTTGCCGAGGCTTTCCCCGTCCTTCGTAAAAGCCACCACGGTGAGGGTGGCACTCGGCCGTCCTCGGCCCCGGCTCGCCCCGCTGGCAGCTGCTCCGCGCGGGAGCGTGTCTCGGAAATTGTAAACATATTTTAAAAATTTAAAGGCTTGCTAATCCTGACCCTGTGTTAATACCAGAATAACAAAAACCACAGAGGAACTAATAATCATTATTAGAGCCTATTCCAAAATTGCATCCTATTATTATTAATGAGGCAGATTAGCATTTTTTCTTATTCAAGAGAACGTAAAGAGCTTGGGAAAGATGCAACAATTACAAAGCGAAGAATATTTTTTTTTTTATTTAATGACAAAACACTCCAAAATGGATAAGGGTTTAGTGTTTATTTTCTATTTTTTTTCTGTTTTGCTGAAAAAACATTTTATTTCTGTTGAATTTTGCACATAAATATTTACACGAGATTTGCATTTTCTCACAGCCTATTCATAATCATGTTCTGTACTGGAAATCTTTTTCTTTTGGGCTTTTTTTTTTCCCCCTTGTTTTGTTTTAAATAATACAGTTTATGGGGAAAAGATGAACTGGTTTGTTAAATGAGGCAATTGTATTTCATACAGATACGACCAGAGAAACAGAGGAAATCTACACCACGAGTTTTAAAAATGGAATTGTTAACCGAAGTGTCTGCCTGTAAATCTTTTTCTAATAAGGCATCTCTTTACATTTGCTCATGCTCAGGATGGTTTTCCATCCCGTTCCATGCAGGAGAAAGGGGAAACAAATGTCTCCCATTGTCAGCACTGCCTGCTCCTCTCGGGGAAGGGCCGCGCAGAGCAGCCCTCGCCGATGCCAGGCTGCCCAAGCCGTAACCACCATCCCTTCTCTCCAGCTGCTGGCTCTATAAGGCCAAAAGGGTTGGGTTGTTTTTTTTTTTTTTTTTTCTTCTCCCTCTGCCTCCGATTACCGTGACCATAGTAAAAAGTCTAGACAAAACGGATGAAATCATCACCTTTTGAAAGATCTCATTACATCATGCGCTTTAAATTCCAAAATTCATCTCGCCGGCAGGATCGGCTTTTATATCTCCCTGTCCTGGAGTGAAACAGCAGCCAGCACTTGCCTGGGGATCGCGCTTTTGGGGAGGAGGGGTCCTCAGTAGAGAAAGGCAGTGAGAAGAAGGGTGGTAAAGGACAACATAGGAAAGAGTTTGGTATTTATGAGTGAGGGCTTCTGACCGGTATCGTCTCATCTTGCCCATTTCAGCCCTCTTGCTCCCACCCGTGCCATCCTCTCCCACCCCAGTGGGGATGGACGGGTGAGGACGAGGGGGAGATGAGGATCTCATTGATTAGGGTGACCTCTCCTCACCTCCCCTTCCCTTGTCAAATACTTAAAAGAGCGCTGCGGGGAGATAATAAGGCAGGGCTTGGCCCTCCTCCACTTGGCGTTTGCTTGCAGGGGTGTTTGAACCGCTCTGATGTGGACGGCTGCTTTACAGCTCTGAATATTCAGCTGCCATAGAAATGCTCTTTAGCTGACCCTAAATTTGTACCGTAATGGCCCTTGGTGGCTAGACAGTTAATGCCAGAGGTGTGGTCCCTCGGGCTTACTTTTATTTATGTTTCAGGCTGGCTTCTTTTCTTAAAAGTGTGCACTTGTAAAATCCATTTTCCTTTCCCACCACTCCTGATTGTGCTATAATTTTTATTCTTGCTTCATCAGCAGCCCTGAGATTTACAATTAAGTGCAAAAAACGGTGTTAAGGTTGCGACACGCACAAAAGCAAAGAGATTCAGAGTTAAGGGTGAAACTCTATCCTTAATTCACTCAGTGTGTTGGTTTTTTTTTTCTTTCTGGTTTTTTTTTTTTGTTTTTTTTTTTTTTCTTTTTGTGGGAAAAGGAGAAGAAAAAGCGCTGTAACACGAAAGCCGAAGCATTGGCTGGCGGTCGCCGGAGCCAGATCCAGGGCAGCAAGCCACCGCGTGCTGCCACTTCAAACCAGGCTGCCAAATTCCAGCGCACTCAGAGGATGACCCGCAGCAACCCCATTTCAGGCTTGGGTGTCTCTTCGGCAGAGGCTGCCAATTAGAGCAAATGGTGCCAAATTATTTGGCAGATCTGTGCCACGGACAGACAGCCAGTCATAGATTCGCGCTGGTTTCCTTGAAGTAATTACCATGACAATAATGCGAACTTGAATAAAGAAAACATTTTTACGGCAGAGGAGAGGGGCGTGAGAAGAAGCGGACAGGGAGCAGGAGACAACTGATCCCGTTTCGCTGGCGAAATGTTCAATTTGGCCCGTGACGCCAACTCGGTCGCTGAAATGGCATCTGCCGCTGCCTTTGCATCTGCCGAGCCCGCCAATGTTGCCCGGTGTGCACGGGTCGGGCAGTTTGCTGCAGTGCCTGGTGTCATAGGACACAAGTGCACACTCAGCGCCACTTGGCCTTGGCCTTTTTTTTTCCCTTCTAAAGAGTGAAAACAGAAAAGCAGCAACAACAGAAAATATGTCAATGGAGAGCTGCTGCTGTAGACGTGTGCTGGGGAGAGTTGGGTGACTCCAGGGTGAGCCTTTAGCGTGGAATGACCCAGAAATGGCCAAGCAGGAGTTGGAGGTGTTGGAAGAAGGTGGTGCAGGAAGGGTGCTGAGCACCCACCCTTTCTGTCTAGCTTTTTCTTCTGCACTCCCACCATAGCCATCCCTATGAAAACCAAGCAGTGCTCTTGGCTATGCAGGTTTGAAGGGATGGCAATGCCATGTTGGCTATGGTGCCAGCACCACGCTAGCCATGGCTCCAGCACTACCTTGGCCATGGCGCCAACACCACATTGGCCATGGCACCAGCACCATGTAGGCCATGGTCCCAGGGGCTCTGCAAGATCTACACCATCCGTGGAGAGAATTCAAGCACGAATCCCGTCTCTATCCAGGTAAAGAAATGCGTCTCCCCAGATGGCGCACAGCAGAAAACCACTCCTGCATGTGTCTCTGCCCAGCTTTTATATGAGAGTATTTAATTCTAGCCCGAAACAAAGGCAGTTGTTGGGCACTGCCTCTTCAACACGGCTGGGAAAAATAGACTGTCAAGGGGAGTTTACTTCCTTTGTTAATAAAAAAGAAGAAAAAGAGTTTATGGATCTTTTCCTGAATATGAATATTAAATAGACTAGTTGTGGGAACCCTGATTTTAATTTCCTATGTCTTTATTTGGAATTCTACTCCCTCTTGGAAAGGTGTCTACTTAAATATAGGGGGAAAGGGAATTTAATGAATTACAAAAAGGGTTATTTTACATGGAAAATGTGTATTCCTGGCTATTTCCATTTAAAGAACATGACATTAGTGTGGAAATTGCCCCTTATGAACAGGTCATTAATGTCAACTCTACTAAAACTGACATCACCTGCTACTATTTTAATTGTGTGTTTTACTAATGCTAACCATTTTCCTGACAATAGAACCCCCATAAGCTTAATGAATCTTTGCAGAATACATAAACCAAGGTCAATATGTAAGAAATGCTTCAAATGTTAAGAAACTCTGCAAAGCTGAAAGAAAACTTTATTATTCTTTTGCATTCATAAGAATAAGAGCAAAAATAGAAATTGTACGCAAATATGTTTTCCAGACCATACTATATAAAAAGCTTTGATGCTTTTGGGAAATCTTTTCGATTAACTACTATTTTATATGAAGAAAAGGACTTATTTAAGCGGGTTACATTTCCAAGATTTATTCTTTATTTTCCAATACAAGTGGCATATTAAAAAAAATAAAAATCCCGAATACTTCCTTAGTGTCATATGCAACAGTCACATTTTTTTCCCATGGTTTGGGGGACGGGGTGGGGAGGGGGGGTGAAGAGAGAAAATGAAATCCAGATTTGTAATTCCTAACAGGAGAAATTCGATCCTTTCCAATGTTTAAGTAATATTTCCTGTAAAACATACGAGGCCATCTGCAGAGCTGTTTCCAGACACATTTTGAAGTGGCAAGGGCAACTGAAAGAGACCTGAATGGAGGCTGGCATTTCACCTCTGGGAGATGGAGCATTAAAGGTTTCTAAAAGCTGGTTCTACAATTTTACAAAGTATTCAACCACTGCATAGTTCATAATTTGTTTAATTTACCTACCTTTTATAGGTACGGGGAGGGGGAAATCCGCTCTGTAAGAGACAGTATAAAAACCAAGACAGCTGTAAAACGCTAATGTACAGCTATCAAGAATGCTTCATGATTTTAGTTGATTGAAATTGTATTTTATTCTTTACAGGCCCTGTGCAAAGATTATAGGGAAATATTCACCTAGAAAAACTGTACAGAGTGAAACATATTTGGGTAGACAACAGAAACACCAAACCCTTTTTGCTATTTAAGTCTATTATGGAATTTTGTTTTATTGTTGATCTCCAGGGTCACCTTATGAATTCGTGTTAGTAAAATGTTACGGCCTCACTATAATATTCACTTTGTGGAAGGGCCTGCATTTACCAAATCTCATCCGAGATCGAATATAAATGAGAAACTTGCATCTCTCTTCAAGGAATGTATTTTACACTGTTTTCTCCCCCTTTTGAATTACAGACAGATTCTAAAATTGAATTCTTTTTCTTATGCCAGGATTCGGTAAAATGACTGAACAGTTAGGCTTACCTTTGATATATGTCTTAAATTTAAAATTTGCATCGTTCAAATAGTTAACTTCAGGGCCAGATTCTGCCCTCAGATGTGCATATTTGGAAACCCCATTAACTTCCCTGGAAAATAATGTTATACTGTTTGGATGCACTCGAATGAGATACATTACAGTGCTACCTTCTGTCATTCCCCTGTAAAACTCAGTATTTGCTGCAATTTTTATTTTGCTGACTGGTGTAGCCCTTTCTATTCTGTCAGTACCAACTGGTCCGCTGATATTTCTACCTGTCCTGTCATGTTGCTGTGCTGTTACGATTAAATAAGACGGGTAGGATATAGCTGGTAACGCCTATGAAATTCGAAAATTGTCATCTGTTTTTGTGACCAGTTTAACCGCGTTTGCAAAACAATTTCTGCAGCTCGATGAGCTTTTGTCAGAAGCGGGGTGCACCTGAGGAGAGACAGCCTTGGGTGTCTGCCCCACAGGCTCCCTCCTTGGAGCCCCGTATCTGCAGCAGCTTTCATCAAAATTATGTTGAGCAAAAAGTTTTCTAAGAATGGGAAATTCATTACATCAGTTGCTCCAGTGTTCATTTATTAATAAAATGAAGCTCATTTGAGATTCCATGCAGTGCTTGTGGCTCCACTTTTCACCTGTGGGATGGAAGAGCCCTCTACTCTCAATTTTATTGCCTTCACACAACTACTTCTAGACCTTCTCTGTATGGACACCAGAAACAGGAGGATCCCACCACGAGCCCGGTGGTCCCACTCATCCAGTGGTCTTAATCCTGTTGGTTAATTTGAAGATTGAAGAAATCTTCAGCTTCACATGAAGCACTGCTGTGAGTTATTACAGCCTCTCCCTGGCACCCCGTGTGCTGCCGTGGGTCACAAAACCTCACCGTCCTGCAAATGGACTTACTTCCACCTCTCCCTTAACTTGCTTTATTTCCTCTTGTCCGAGCAGAAGTTATGATATCAAATTTCAAAGTTAACACAAAGTAAGTGGCATGATAAATATAGAATCATAGAATGGTCTGGGTTGGAAGGGACCTTAGTGATCACCTAATTCCAGCCCTCTGCCATGGGCAGGGACACCTTCCGCTAGACAATATGAAACTGGTTTCCAGATGCGGGTTTTTTTTTCGCGGTATCCTGCCCATCCCACCAGCTGCTGTCGGCACGCGGTGCCACGGCATCTCAACTCTGTGCTCTGATCCCATATGAAGTCAGAAAGAGCCTTCAAAACTGTCACTTCCATTTCCTACCAAAAGCAAAACACTTCCTACAAGGAAAGCACACATTACAGCTGAATTATAAATGAGGACTGGTATTTTTGCGAGGTACAAATCGGAGGCATTCTCCATATTGTTAGAATACCAATTTTATTTTCCTGGTGTGTAGTACCCAGTGCAGCGCGGCGTCCCCGGAGATGCGTGCATTCTCCGGAGGTTACTTCAGCATTGCATTACTGCTATCACATATCCATTATATATACTCTTTCAGACAAGTGGAAATGTTTTCACAAAAACAATCTGGAATCTTGGCTTAAAACCCAAGCTTGCTGTCAAGGCAAACAGAGTAGCCTCAAAGAGGACTTATTTTTATTTTGTTCAGACAAGTGTGTTGTTTCTGGATTATAATAAGGAAAAATATAGCAGCTATCAGTCTTCAGTTTATTTGACAAGCTTCCTCTGACAAACCTAGAGGAATAAGCCCTGGCCCTGCGAACTCGTTCTCATTCAGGTATTCCCTTTGGCTACAGCACTTTTATTAGTGTGATTAAGGGCCACACACATGTTTACAGGACAGGAGTCATAGGATGGGATGATATATTTGCTCGGTCGTTACTTATTTTGCAAAGTTTTAAAAACCTTTGCTGTTTTCAGTGCTTGATGCTATCAGCCAGCACTCTAAGAGCTTGTCCCATCACCTATCAAACAAGGTCAATGAGCAGGTTATAATCAGATGCCAAATAAACAAATGCGAACCTGAAATCAAGTGATTTACTGTCCATTTTCATTAAGTTCTTCCCAAGGAAGCAAACACTTTATGCAGCACAAGGGACCTTTGGAAAGGGTCAGCCGCCGTGCTGAAGCAAGACGTGGTGTGATGGTTTTCACCCAAATGGAGTTTAACGATACCGAGCGTGAAGGGAAGGCTGCCTTGTTTGGGGAAAAATGCGCTGTAAACAGAGCGGCATCTCCTCACCTTGCAGCGAATTCTCCTTTGTAAAGCGCATGAAGTTTTAATATTCATGTGTTTACATTACTCTGTATTTTCTCGTCTTTAGACTAGAATTTTCCCTGTACTATCAGCTAAAAAAAGTTTTGGGACATGGTAGTTTCTAGCTTCATTATAAAACTCTGACGATTTTAAAATTAAAATTTCAATTTGTTTAAGAATTCCAGCATGAAGGTGGATTGCTCTCAGGTAGCGGGACACCTTCACGTGGTGGTCTGTCCTCGATGGAAAATAAAGAGCCACGCAAAGGGCAGGTAACCTTTTAATATGGCTGTGCCTGATGGCTGCCTGTGGGACGGTGGGACTGCAGGCTCTGTCCCCAGGATGGCTTGTGGACACGTCTGAGGAGAATATTTGGGCTGAGGGATGTTACACGGTGCTGCTGTAGAGCAGTGTGTCATAGCTGGTGCCTGGGAAGCACGCAGGAGCTCTACTTACCAATTCTTGCTTAAACTTCTGGGTTTAGCCCATTAAATCCAGGAAAGTGTTATTCTGGTGAGGCTCTGGAATGCCACCTTACTCTTCTGTAGGCTCCTTGTCTCCTCCCAGCTGGTTGTATGTATGGTGCTCTGTGATGAGTGGTCTGGAGCACACGTCTGATGAGGAGCGGCTGAGGGAACTGGGGGTGTTCAGCCTGGAGAAGAGGAGGCTGAGGGGAGACCTCATTGCTCTCTGCAGCTCCCTGAAAGGAGGGTGTAGAAAGGTGGGGGTTGACCTCTTCTTGCTAGTAACAAGTGATAGGACAAGAGGAAATGGCCTCAAGTTATACCAGGAAGTTTAGGATGGATATTAGGAAAAATTTCTTCCCTGAAAGGGTTGTCAAACACTGGAACAGACTGGCCAAGGAAGTGGTGGAGTCGTCACCCCTGGAGGGATTTAAAAGATGGGTAGACGTGGTGCTGAGGGACGTGGGTTAGTGGTAATTCAGCAGTGCTGGGTTAACAGTTGGACTTGATGATCTTAAAGGTCTCTTCCAACTAAAACAATTCTATGATTCTCTGATTCTATGAAAGCACTTTAGGTCGGCAGCAATGATTGGAGAGGGGCTGGAGCTGTGTGTTTGAATGCAATGGGAGAATGCAGATAAGCCTGATGTGGCAGCAGCTCGCTGCGATGTACTACTACCCTGTTACACGTAGGGAAGACACTCTAGGTTTTGGCTGTATAAATCAGTTTGACACTGTACTGGAGCACTACTTGGGAAAGGCATGTCACTTGGAGAACGCAAAATATTGAGCAACTTGAATTGTTTTTCCATGAAGCTTATCCCTTGATAGCACTTTCCTTTCCTATATGTCCTTAACACAGCATAATTTAAATGTTTTCTAGGCAGAGTTATGCTTATAATGCTTCTTTTCCAACATAATATTGGCTGTAATGTGGGTGCACTGGCGAGAAGTCATGGTTTGCTTCTTTGCCATTTTGTGAGTCTCCTACTTCAAAATAAGAATGTCTAACTTAACCTATTCTGAAATCTTGCAAATAGTTTTTACAAACAAATGGTTTGTCCGCATTTTTTCTATATTTGTTTTATAAATTGTTCCATTCCCATATTTCAGAAAATTTCCCAAATGATACTGAGCAAAAAAAAAATAAATTTCTCTCTCTTTTTTCCTAAAGGTTGCATAAATATTTCACATGTATCTCCTTTTAATTAGATTATAACATTGTAAAGTGGCAAAGAGTTTTCTCTTTCCCCAAATTAGACATGAGAACCACAAACAAATTAATTTGTGTCTCAGGGTTTTGACTGGGCCTCTTGGCCTGCTCGAGCACTAACACAGGCACTCGTGACCCTCTGGATTTCAAACGCCTGAGGGTAAAAAGCAATTATAAAAACATGACTCTCCCAGATCAGCTTTCGAATCTGCCTTGTCTCTGTTTTATTGATGGGAGATTGAAGGAAGATTCAAATCAGCTATCCTTCAATTCTTTACCAGCAGCAAAATACAGAAATCATTAGCTTTTTCTGTGTAAATGACTTTGTCCTGCTTTATTATTCAAAACTGGCTAGGCATTTGACTTAAAAAGGCTGTGTTGAATATTTATTTCTAGTTTTGGTCCTTGTAAATAGTACGTTGCTTTGCACCTTATTTTCTTTTTCAGAATAATTTTTCATAGCAATTAGAGCAGGAATTAATTAATATGGGTATTTTTTAATAGCTACAGAATGCACACTGACTTAAATTAGGATGATCTCGCTCTCATAGGTGTGTCGTTGTTGTCAGGAAAGCCTACTGCACCAACATTTCCAAAAAATTCAAAGAAAATAGTTAAATATCTGGTTGATTTTACTTCTCTGTGTGTTTACTGTTGCTCATTTACTGATAAGTAAGTGCAGGATGAAAACAAAACACCCGCTTTAAATCCCAGCGTAATGAGGTACGCTCGTGCCGGCTAGTCCAAACAGTTCCCAAGAACGGGTAAAGGCAAGAGTGTTTGGTGTAGGGTTTTTAGGGAGTGTAGAGAGAGGGGCTGGGAAATGCTCTATGGAGCAGCCAGGCTCAGGGAAGACATGGGCTGAGGAGGGATTGTTGTTTTTAATGAGTCTGAATGGATTGGTGTGTCAACACTAGGAGGGCGTGCTGCATGAGGATGCAAGGATCCTCAGAGCTGAGTACTCAGCAAGGATGGTCCTGCGCTATCGGAATCGTAACAGCACTTTAAAGCATCAGATGAGGTTTGTGCAGCTCCAGAAGGCAAAGTGTGACGTGAGAGTGTGCTTTGCTTGGCGGAGGCTGCTTGTGAAGGCCTGGGCTAAAGAAAATCCTTCCTTTTCACCCAACCCGATGTGAGATGTGTGCGGTGACGCCCAAGTGTGGGAGGGAGACTTTATGCCCGTGCCAGGCTGGAGCAGGCTCTTCTTATTTCTCTTTCTGTTTGGAATAACATGCGGGTTTGACTTTGATTTCGGTCCAAGTGAGGGCACAGTCCATGCTGTGAGTGGGTCATGTTTCAGAGGCGTCAGATAAACATGAAGGACTCCAGGCGTAAAGGTGGAGCTTAGCAGTTTGTGTCCAAGTGAGCACACCCTCCGGCCAATCTGTCGCCTTGCTAAATCCTCCTGGGTTGGTCCAGCAGATAAAAATGCCGTGTAGCTCAGACGAGGGCTTGTTTAAATGACACAAGGCAGACATTCAATTTTAAGAAGCTGGAGCTTTATTTTTGGAGTCCTAGAATGTGTACAGAAATTAAAAAGCCTAAAGCTATAATGTTTTACTGCTCCTTTGGTAAAATTTATATTTAATCATATCTTAAAAACTGTTCTCATTCTGCCACTTGATGTTACCAACCAAGCGGAACCCATCAATGCAACACTATCTATCAGCCGTTCTTTTATTTCATTCTCCTACGTCTCCTTTTTAATGGTACATACATTAATGAATTACGGTGGAGTTTCTGTGAAGTACAAACGAAAATCGTGCTCATGTCAAAGGTGGGACTGTTACCCACAGGTTTTTCATTACCTGGTTGAAACCAAAATGCTGAATCTGACCCATTCATATTGCAAAACCTCCAACTTGCAGACCAGTCTCTGTGCCCTTCCTTTTGAAGCCAAGTTTTTCAAAAGTTGTGGTGAGTGGACTTTCTCCATTGTCTTCAGATCTTCATCTAAGGCTTTTCAGTAACAGGTGGTTTTTAGGACACCTTTCTAGAAGAGGTGGGAGCATTGTGTGCGATAATTGACAGCCCGGGCTGATGAGGATGAGCAACTCATTGGTACCTTGGCTGAATTTTCAGTGATGCCCATTTGCTGCTGGCAGTTGTAAGATTACATAGGGATTTGTGCAGTGAGATACCTGTCTCTTTATCAAATTTGTCTCTTTAAAACAGTAGTTAGACTAATTAAAGCCCCTGTTAAACTCTCCCTGCAGCTACACCTGTTAACTCTGCTGTTGTAACGTTGGATGTGTGTATCTGGGGATAGACATTGGCCTTCATTGATGCGTTGTTCATGTTACTTGTGGCAAGAATGAGTTAAATGCATTTCTCTCCATTTTTTTTCAGAACTGAAACATGTCCAGCAAAGTTGGTGGTCTCCATAAGAAATTCAAACTCTCTGCTGACCAAGTGAAAACACACATGTGCATGTATCAGGCATATACATAATCTTGGCTGAAAATCAGCGTCAGTGACAATTTCACTCAGTGAATTCTTAATTTTGATCCCCACTCTTAAAAGTCATATTTGTCTCCGGAATTTTACTTAGAAGACCTTTTAGCCTTTTAGTACCAGACTGACTTCTCAAGTTGTTAATAATTCTCCCTTACAATATGAAGACACTCCATTTTTATTCTCATATAAATTTGAATTAAAATTCACATTTATTCACAACCACATGCCAGAAGGTTTGGCTTTTTTGTTTTGTTCCTTTTCCTTTTTTTCAGAAGTATCCAGCATGGACCACCGCTGCTAAAAAGACATCGGACTAAATGGATCATTGCCAATCGCCCGTGCCAATATAATTCCTTTAAATAGAAATGATTTGTTCTTACTCTTGATAAACACATAAGTAAAAGTCTAGTCTTTTCATTTCTGTCTCTTTTCCTGGAGGACTGGGGGATCTCCCACTGCTGTCTGATCTTTTCCTCTGTGTTTTGCAGACGGGGGAGTTGCATGCAAGGCTCAGCTCCACGTCCTCTGAAGAAGCAACATGAAAGTCAGCACTTGACTGCACTGAATTTTACAGGGTTTTTCTCCCAAGTATGATATTGATATCTTTTTATGATATTGATATCTTTTAAGTGAATGGAGTAATTGAGGAATCTTTCTCTAAATTATTGACTGGGTGTGTAGAGAAGACATGAATGAAAAATATCTTTATCCCTGATAAAGGTTTAGGTGAATTGAGTTAATCTTGTGGCTTCTGATGTGACCCTTTCCAGTACTATTTAGGGCGAACCTTTCTGTGCTAAGCCCGTGGGGAGGCTGCGTGTGGAGAGGAGAGGAAGGATAGCCTCAATTTTGGTGCTAGGTACATGAGATGAGATTTTCCATATTTCTAAATAATTTTGCTATGAAATCAGGAACAAGAAGCAGGAGGAGGGAATTGAATTAAAAACATAATAACTTGGCATTGCCTTGCCTTCTTGTTTGTGGTCTCTTAGTATTTTGCAATAATAATTACGGCATTTTAGAAAGAAAAGTTTGGGGGTGAGCAGTGGGAGGAGAGCCCCATTAACATCAGCAGGAGCAGAGAGCCCCGGGAAGGTCCCTGCCGAGCCAACAGCACTGATGTATCGGCTTGGGGATATTTCTGGTCTGCATGTATCCAGCGGGATGTGTATGCAGCTCGGAGCTGCTGCAAGAGGCTAAAAGCATCTCAGCTCACTTCCAGGCTTATTTTTTGGACAGCCTGAATTTGTTCTGGAGGGAAAAAAAAAAAAAAGGTAAGGGAAAACATATAAATAGTTCTGTATTTATAGGAAAAGTTTAGAAGGAAAGAAGACACTGTGACAGGTTTTCTTCTTCCTGTAATGTCTCTTTGCCTCATTTCAGTAGAAGAAGGAGACTTTAAATATCTGCTTTTCCATATATGTAAAATTACTGTGATACAAATTTGATCACATTTGCAAGGATTAAAGGATTTGATCTGCAGAATGCATTCTGTTCCTAAGCATGACAAATGGAAGCAATTTACAGATGGCTTCTGAATTTTTTTCTGAAATTATTTTCCTGTTCTGTTTTGGTTTGGGTTTTTTGTTGTTGTTGTTTTGGTTTTGTTTTTTTTCCCCGTCTTGTGTACCACTAGAGATCAGCATATTTTTAGATATTTAAGCAATCATAATGTCAACATAGGGGCTTAAAAAAGGATAGCGCATAACTATTGAGTAGCCAAATTATTCATGACTGTTAAAATAAAACAAAGTCAGGCCTGAAGGCACTGAGAAAGCAAATTTTTGCATCCAGTCTCCCTATTCCCTTGTTTTTTTCTGAGGTTTTGGGCATCTCTGTATTTCCATTATGCCAGGTTTTTTTTTTCCCCCCAAACTCTCCTTTGTATGGCATAAAAATTATTATGTACTCTAGGAATACACTCTCTTAAACCTATTATAGGTTTAATGCATTAGTGATTTTGTATCCACATCTTCAAGGCCAAAAAAAGTGGCAGGATCTCCCCAAAGTTCCAGATTGTTATATGAAATTAAAATAAATATAGATTTTTACATTTTATCAATTTCTGGTTCTGTGAAGCCTGTCCACTTGTTCACTTTTACAAACTGACTAAGCTTTCTGTTTCATATCTGGGAGGACTCAGGAGATTTGCAGACGAGATGCCTACCTTTGAAGAAGTTCTCTCTCCTCTAACACACACTTGTTTGCTGACTCCACTGGTCAGTCTTCAAGGTCATTAATGTTTGGAAATTGTTAGTCAAAGAACAGCTAATAATTTTCCTCCTCTGCCTCTTTATGCTCCGATTTTGGTCCCACCTGGGCTCAGGCAGTGATTCCCACACATCTGTGTTTTACGAATCTCAGCCACACTGTGTCCTTGTCCAACGCTTTTACATCGGTATGAATGAGACGTGATAAATGAGCGGTTGCATGCTGTAATAATTGTGTTTTTCTTCTGAGGACGTTACAGAAAAGCCGATTTTGTCAGCATGTCCTAAAGTGGGTTTCCTGCTTAAAAACAACTGCACCAGTGGCAGAGCTTAAAGATTTCTGCTGCTGTGGAACAGAGAGAGTTTTGAGATGAAATAAATATATCAGAAATTTTAAAGTTAGTGGTAACTTCTTGAATTAAATATTTTTGTTGTTTCTTGAAAGCACCCAGATCTCAAGACCAAAGCATAGATATCTTTGCAATCATTGTCAGTCTTTTCTCTTATGTCCACAATATTAATTCGTTAGGAACTTTAAGTAACAAGAGCTCTGTTCATTTGATTTAAGATTTTATCGAGGAGATTATGATCCAAATCACGAATCCACAGTTTCCCTGCAAATAAAGTCTTTGGAGTTTCAGTGATCATTGAGAAGAACAAAGGTAAGCCAGTAATAAAAAATAAAAATTTTAACATTTAGTTATGGAGAAGAAATTTTATGCCCTCTGCTTTTTTAACTAATTGAAGAAAAAGTTAATTTCAAATCAAGGATGTACAATGCTCATTTGGATAAAACAGTTTCCTATAATATCAGAGAAGTTTTATTTAAAAGTAGTAGTTGTAAGTTGTTTAGACTCCTTATAAAAAGAAATGGAAATAAAATATTGATTGATTGATGTGAACAAAAAGGGAGAAAAAAGGAAAAGGAGGGTGAGATAATCCCAGAGCAAGTGCTTTTGCATTGCTCCTTTTGCTCAATTCTTGGTGTAATTAAAGAAACATCTTGCAGCATGGGGAAAACTGTGTGGTCAAGTGAACAGAGCCTGGTGGCACCAAAGTCCAAGACCCATCTGAAGAGCAGGGATGTGACAGGACTGAGGGAGAGAGTGTGGGCACAGGAGGGGGAAAAGGGGATTGCTTGGGTGACGGAAAGCTTCAGCAAACATCTCTTCAGCAGCTGGAGAGTTGCCTGTAACTCTGGCTTCTCTTTAGCTGAAATTTTTGTGGCAGAAGGGAAAAAAAACCAACACCCTTCATTAGCCTTGTAAATCCTGGCCTAGAAAACCCCGGGGAGCTTGCTCCCAAGAAAAGGAATCCTTTGCACAATAACTGCACGTTTTCAATCAGTCCTCTTGATCCCTGCTCTTGCTTATTCCCAAGAATCTGCCAAGTCTGTTGAACTTCCTCATAGTGACCCTCCCATTTAATTCATGGGCCATTTTGTATTTACAGAGAGGTCAATAAAAGCTTTCCAGAGCTGCAAACCTCTCTGTAATGGTTGTCCTGAGCAATACAGCCTGAAGAGCCCCAACAGGAAATTGGTAAAGCAGCAGCCAATTTCCTTTTGCTTTTTTACTGCCTTTTGGTCTTCCTGCTCTGCTCATATCCCCACCGCTGAATTATTCTAGAAATGGTGGGATATTTCCAGCGCCACATATGGAGGAGAGCTCATATCATTCGCAGAATTTTATGCAAGGTTAATCAAACATCAGATTTATTTAATTAATAATAGTCGTTAGGTTAAAGCGCAAGACCAATGATGAAATTTGATTTCTGTTCTGATTTTGTTGTTGTCACTCTGTGTGACTTTGGACCAACTATTTTACTGATCTTTTGTTACCCTTGTTTAAAATGCAGGCAATGCCTACGCATCTTCCAGGCTGAGGTTTATACGTGCTTCGATGTCTTTGGGAGCAGGGACCAATGTGATGCGGTAATAGCCCTGAACTTCTGCTGTCTGAACATGGAAAACGATATCTTTTTTTGAGGAGCGAGGGGATGTCATTATGAAATATTTTAAGTTAATAAAGCTGCTTCACAAAGGCTGCAACTACACTAGCAATAACTCATTGAAACAGATCTGTAAAGTGAAATTTTTGGTACTGAGTACCAGATGTCCACAATAAATGTATTTCCAGGTTGTTCCCTTCAGATGATGGTGAGTCTGGTCCTCCTGACTGCAGACCCGTTACTGGCTGGAACACCTCTTCTGGTTTAGTTTCACCCAAAAGAGATCCAGCTCATGTACTTCATGACAGCTGTGTGATGCTAACCACATCAGGGAAGTGGGGACACCTGGGAGATGGCCTTCAAAAGCATGCTCCCAACCTGAACTCAATCAATGGTGGGGGCGCACAAAGGGACTTTCCTATGCTTACGCTCAGTGCCACAGCAGCCGCCGCCTCACCCACTGTCCCAGGAGAAGAGTGCAGAGCGCCAATTTAGATGCCTGGGCCGCCTGTGCTGTGCCTGGGGAGTGTTTAGCATCTTGGAAAGCCCTAGTTACCCATGACAGCAAAGGTCCTGAGAGCCCGGGCTAATCAATGGGAAATGCTGATGTTAGAGGCACCTAATTCCACACCTCCCTGAGCCTTACTCGCGACTCGCTGCCTTGGTCCTTTGTTTAAGGCAGCTAGTTACACACAATCTCCCCCAAAATAAGCAGAGTAGAGGAAGAAGAGAAGACTAAGCAGGTGGCAGTGGTCATGTGTTCTTTTTCTATGATAATAAAATGATCACAGCACAAAGTTTTGGTCTCTGCTCTTGTAACTTTTCTGTATTTTCTTCAATGACTACGTAATGTAAAATAAATAAGAAAGCCCTTGAACTTGGTCAGGGTCTCCTTTCTCTCAAGGAAGTGCCCTAATTTCATGTAGGCTAGTATATCTAGCTGTAAGGATGTCGTTATTTTCTGAAAAGTAGAACATTGCCAGCACAAGGCACACGCTTTTAACCCAAATCGCTGAAAAAAAGTCTCTCAGGAAGTTAGAGAGAAATTAAACTCTGCTTCTAAAGGGGGCCTACAGGAGAGCTGGGGAGGGACTTTTTACAAGGGCATGTAGCGATAGGATGAGGGGGAATGGCTTCAAACTGGAAGAGGGGAGATTTAGATTAGATATCAGGAGGAAATTTTTCACTGTGAGGGTGGTAAGACACTGGCCCAGGTTGCCCTGAGAAGCTGTGGCTGCCCCATCCCTGGAGGTGTCCAAGGCCAGGTTGGACGGGACTTGGAGCACCCTGGGCTGGTGGGAGGTGTCCCTGCCCAAGGCAGGGGGGCTGGAACTGGATGATCTTCAAGGTGCCTTCCAACCCAAACCATTCTGTGGTTCTATGATTCTTTCCTGGCTGGTATGAACCCTTTTGACACTGAGTCTTTGTGTACCAGGAGGGGTTCCCCCCAAGCTGTGTTTGGAAAGGAGAAACTTGCCATTTTGTATTGTCCAGCTGACCGTGCCAGGTGCAGTTACATGGGTGGAGGCTTCTAGTCTGGGATTTCTTGACAAGATGTAGGGCCTTAGTGTGGGTATAAAGCTGTCTCTGAAATTAGAAATGACCAAAACTAGTATTTTAAGAGCTGAAGACTCCAGGAGCAGGTCAGAATTAGGCAGGTGGGCAGGATCTTTGAATTTTAAGATTTAGACTTGGTCACTGCAAATATCCCAAGTGCTGCATCTCTATCCATGTATGTCCTATTAATCAAAATGATGTCCTTGCCATTGCTTAAGACATGGACATTGCAGTAGATCCCAGTGTCAGAAAGAAGGGTGATGATGATAACAACATTTCCTTAGCCATAGTACACTGTTTTCTCAGTATTATCAGTTTATTTGTCTTTAGATCACCACATTTTCCATATATTATATGGGAATAAGAATTATTCAAGTTGAGATTATTAAAGAAAAAAATACCGGTGGAGCAGTAGCATTTGTATTAATTTTGCTTCATGTATGGATATAATTCAGGCTCACTTACGAAGTTTTCCTGCAGCACTCAAGGCCACTAGTCCTTTGATTCTGACTTTTGAAGCCTGAGAAGAAAACACAAATCTGAATAATCGTGCTTGTGATTTCCTGAATTTATTCACTTATGGAAAGAAATGAAGCACAATCAAGTCTCTCATGCAGAGAAGATTGCAGTCATAAACTCTAAAATGATTGGATTACCTGTCTTGTCTCGTATTATCTTTTGTGCTAGTTACGTATTGTTTCAAAGCTACAAAAATAACAGCTCTTCTGTCTGAAATATTTTTCTTAGTTTTGCCTCTTGGTCATAAAAAGTAATGTGATACTATTTTTCCTGTAAGGTTTCTTGTAGATTTTAGCTCTTCTTTAAGTCTTCAGTCTTAAGTTTGATTTTTGTCAGTTAACCTCACACCTCAAATACAGATTCTCTCTCCAGGCTACCACTTTGATTCTTCTAGTCAATCCCAAACTTAGCAAAACTATGGATGTGCATATTCTTTTTTTTTCATAATTATCAAGTTTATTTATTTTTTTTTCCTTCTCCCCTTCAGGATCTTTCTGGCAAGTATTGCAGTCTCCTGGGTTTCAAGGCTGCAGGAATTACAATTCATTCGGAGTTCAAGCCTTTGTTTAAGACAATGTCCTCAGGGTTATGAGGTATGTTAAATGGCAGAAGAAAAACTAATGTTCTGAATCTCCTGTTCAGCTGAATTGTATCAGGCGTGTTGTGGAATGTCTACTCCCGTCCCACTTAGACATCCAGACCTCAACTTCACAGAAGTCACTTCTGCAACCAGGTGGAGTTTTGTGGGATCTCCCTTGGACAACGGCCATGTTGAAGCATCAGGGCCTCACAGGCAACCAGAAACATGGTGTAGGATTATCACAACTCAGGGTCAGGTCTGTTATTTATTCCTTTAGTCTTTAAGGAATTGACTGGAGCATGACTCAGCCCACTGCTAATCCTGACCCTAAGTGAGGTTGACCCCTGTGTAAAGGAATGCACAGGACCTCCCCACAGC
This sequence comes from Pluvialis apricaria, assembly GCA_017639485.1. NCBI lineage: Eukaryota > Metazoa > Chordata > Aves > Charadriiformes > Charadriidae > Pluvialis > Pluvialis apricaria. The sequence goes on from CM030013.1 coordinate 39,460,465, forward strand.
TCTGGTTCGTGACATTGCATACGTGGGTATTAGTGGTCTCTAACAATGCTACAGGGAGAATTATTTTTTTGCCTTTTTTTTTTCCCCCGTATGGGATCCTTGTAGCTGAAAGACTTTGCAGAAGCACTTGATACATGGAAAGAAGAACAGTTTCTACCAGGTCAGCAGCTTGCTTACCTCATGGATTGCCAGGGGACCATACGAAGAGGTTGTCAGGTTTTAGGAGGCCCCACCACCTCTATCTCACACCACACATATCTACCTACATCAGCACGGGACCATTTGTGCAGGACATGTCGAGCTGAGCCTGGCAGTGATGTCCCCCAGATGTGAAGTCCCAGCTCCTAGGAGCATCTACAGCCCCTGGCCAGGGAGCCCCTGGTGCTGCTCAGCCCCTGGCAGAGGATTTAGGGTGTAGAGAGCTCTGTGTCTCAGCTTTCCAGGCTGGAGGGTCTTTTCCCATTTCTTTTTAAGGAAACATTCTGATACGATATTTTCTCCCTTCGTGGGAAATGTCAACATTTATGAAATGGGAGCAAACTGTTTCAATTTTTTATAGACTGAAAAGATTAAGCTTTGGCCAGCTCTAGTCAAAATTTCCCTGGTTCCCCGTAAGCAAATGAATTTGAGTGAAAAAGCGTAGTTGTCTGTAGCACTGCACGAAGAAAGCCATCAACTTGTTCCCTGCAGTCCTACCTTGTTACTTGAGTATGCATAGGAATCCGAGGTGTATCTTTATAGGTCCGTATTTCCACGACCTCCAGTATTCTCTCTCTCATTTGCTATTTTATTTTGTTACCTGGATACAGCTATGAGTCTAGTGGCACTTTAAAAAACTATTGCTTGTATATGCTCCAATTGCAGTTCTGATGAAGGAGATGAGATAAACCAGTGTTCTCATCTATGTGTCTCAGACACAATAAGGACAGATAAAGAAATGCAAAGAGCATTGCAAAACACTATTTATTACTATTTTCAGTGGTGGTGAGTACTCCAAATGAATCCCTGTACAGCTGAACTTTCACACAGTCGGTGCTGTTGGGACATCAGCAGACCGTAGTCATTCAGTTCACTGCTGTATCAAATCCATCATAAAAAAGAACACCCAGACTTAGGGTGGAATTTGTTTTAATCAAATATTTGTGTCTTATATCGGGGCTTTAAAATAATCACTGTCCAGTGGTAAGTGATACAACGTGGTGTACTGAAAAACATTTCCAAATTCGTTGGAATGTGATCACCGAGGAGTTCATTTTCTACAAGGTCTTAAAATACAGCCACGTAGTAAAAAAACTTTATTTCATTGTCTGGCTATTCCGCCAAGTCCCTTCCTTCCTGGAATGTTTATTAAATTTAGTTTAATGTGGTCTGTAAATATACACACACACACACACACACACACACGCACACATATATTTAAATATAGTCTTCTATTACTTCAGAAGGCTGAGTGGGCTGCCAATTGCATCCTAGTTTGGGGGGAATTGGTACTTTTGCTAGAATTTTAGCTACATGCTAGGATGTGACAAAACAAGTTTGCTCTCCCTGTGAGAGGTTTGCCCTCCCTGCTGATGACTGAATCTAGATTATGTAGCTTGTGCCAATCAAGACACACTGATCTCTCTCTTTCTTTTTTTTTCCCCCAATATTTTTGTTTGGATTTTTTTTTTTTTTTACCAAGAGCACACAATATTGACTTGGCGATTCCGACGCAGCTTCTGGCAGCATTAATCAATGATGTCTGCTTACTCACAACGTACTACCAGCGCTAGATCATGGTGACAAGAGCAGAACAAGCCTGGTGCAGCCTTGGTGTAAATGATCGTTTTCTAGTCACTGTGACTGCATTTGGAGCAAATGTTTTCTGTGTGATCGAAACAAAACAATAACTGCTTCTCTTCTCTTCTCTTCTCTTCTCTTCTCTTCTCTTCTCTTCTCTTCTCTTCTCTTCTCTTCTCTTCTCTTCTCTTCTCTTCTCTTCTCTTCTCTTCTCTTCTCTTCTCTTCTCTTCTCTTCTCTTCTCTTCTCTTCTCTTCTCCTCTCTTCTCTTCTCTTCTCCTCTCTTCTCTTCTCCTCTCCTCTCCTCTCCTCTCCTCTCCTCTCCTCTCCTCTCCTCTCCTCTCCTCTCCTCTCCTCTCCTCTCCTCTCCTCTCCTCTCCTCTCCTCTCCTCTCCTCTCCTCTCCTCTCCTCTCCTCTCCTCTCCTCTCCTCTCCTCTCCCTCTCCTCTCCCTCTCCTCTCCCTCTCCTCTCGTCTCCTCCACTTTTCTTTCTCCTATCTCTTCTTCCACAAACTTTTTCAAACCTTTAAAAAATGCACCCATCAAGACATTCTTTTGCCTTCCATAGTTCAATAATCAAATCTCTATTGTTTCAGTATTCTTAATGACGGTTCTGTAAGATTCTTGCTTGTTACATCTGAAAATTGAATAAAAAATTCCTTTGTGCTGACAGCTTCATTGTAGTCAGTGTTCAAAATATCAAAGGACGAATGTTAAATGTTCATAATGTGAAGTGTCAAGAGTGCAATCTGGGATAATAGAATACATGTCTTGCAAACTTGCACTTTAATATGGCAAACTACTTGGTCAGCAAGCAAATTAATTCATTTATGATTTGATATTATTGCAAGTAGTGGGTCAGCTTTTGCAGGCAGCTCTGTCTGCTGTTGAATTTTGCTGCCATGCAGTATCTTCTGTATTTGTAAATGCCTACCAGAAAATGTATGTGGTCCCAGTGTAAGGGTACGATTTCAGTGGCTTCCCTTATATATATATGTTCACTGTATTTTTTTATAGGCTTTTTGTCCCAATCCATGTTCGTTGTTCAATGGGACTAAAAACATTTGCTGTAATTATCTGGTTATCTTTTTTAAATACCAATTGTTGTACTGTATGAATTGATTGTGCAGATGTTTAAAACACGAACAGATGAATACAGTGAAATGTTGTCAATGGCATGTTGTCTCCCACAGTTCCACAAAGAAACTTGAACATATTTTCTGGCAGAGCTGCTCATTTTCCCAGAGCAGATATTTGCAAGCCTACCTCTGTAGTTTGTGAATATCAAAATGAATGGTAAATATTAACCTCTGAGAGCTAGAATAATGTGAAAAATTACAAAAGTAAATGTTAGCAGAAATATCTGTTACACAGGCAGAGAGAGAGACAGCATTGAAAGGATTTATGTTATTTTTTGAGTCTTGGCTCACACACGAAAGTTGTGAATCTTTCGATTGAAAGGAAAGTAAGGTTCAGTTTTTCAAAAGCAGCCTTGAAGGTTTGTTTTTCAGAGTTCAGTGACCTGATTGAAAGAACAGCTCTCTGTAAAAATAATTATGGAAGAGGAAAAAAAGAAAATATTTGACATACTGTAAAAGTTACAACTGCAACAGATTTTCATTCTCTTCCACAAACAAAAAAAAAAACAAAAAAAAAACAAGCCAACCCAAAAAACGCAAACCAAAACAAATGGATTAACAGATTTTATTGCTCTCTTTCTTAAAGAAAAAAAGGAAATTTGGTAACTCTCTTGAGTTGGTTGACTCTGTCTTCCTTGATTGATACTACTTAGGAAGAGTACCCATCTGTAACTTATTATTTCATCTGTTGATAACGTCCCATAGATGGGTATATTGAGGTCCTTAGTAATACCAGAATGCGGTTAAATAAGCAACTGCCGAAACCAAGGCTGTAGGCGGAATAGTTTGGAAGTATTTGCGTAACAGTTGTTTAAGCAGAGATGCAACAGCAATCCATGTTTTTTTGGAGATGAAGTCCTGGCTTTTGGGTGTGGTGTGCATCTGATTTGGACATCTCTCAGAGAAATGCCTGTTGCATCACTGCCCTGGTTTTAAGTGCATTTCAACAAAAATTGATGTCCATATTGCAGTGACAAAAGAATTTCATTTCCCTTACAGTACTTGGGATGTTTTCTGTTTTCATAAAAATATTACGAGAGAGAATCTTGCTCCTTTGCTGTATCGTACAGGCACAAAGTACGATTTTTCTTGATGAACCTCTTCTCAGCACATTTCAAATGTAGAGCTGGGTTAGCTGCGCTGCTGCAATTCCCAGGAGGCAGGAGAAAAGCTGGAGATGAACTTGTAGCCCCATGACAGCAATGTCATCTACACCCATTTGCCTGTTCCTTCTTTACGGGCAATCTGGTGGTCTTCCTGCCACAGACATCTCAGTGTCATACATTTCCTTTGTCCCATCCCAGAAGTAGCATCAGCAAAAATATAGGAGAAGATCACACTGGGCTGGTAGCCAATGCAGATTTATGTCTTTGGGTTTTTTTCCTTTGTGAGCTGCCTTTGATTTAAAGACCAGCTTTTTATCACAGATGAGGCGTTGATCTAGGGACCAGAGCTTGGCAGTGGGCTCCTGCTGACTGGCCCCTGGCAGGACATTTGGCCCAAACTCTATTCATGTGTTGGGTTTTCGCCTGTTTGAAATCCATTTGGTGCTCTCTTCTCCTTCGAAATTGCCACTGAGGGAGATTTTTGGTTTGTTTATTTTCTCACAGATGATGAAGGAGGTGACGCAGAATGCCAGCTCAATGTCACAGTAACGCTGGGGTATGGATGCCCCCCATATTTGGTGGTGGTGATCAGGACAACCCCTATAACAACCAGTAGTCACATTATGGTTCAAATGGTTTTGTATTGGTTTTGTGAGTGCTAATTACTTCATCAGGTAATTTGCATTTGGAGAATAATTTCACGTTTACTCCACTGGTTTGTGGCTAAAGTTGTTACGTCTGAGCAAAGGTTAAACCTGTCTTCTGCCTTATGTATTTCATCAAGGTAAATTTGTTAAGGCAACACTAAAGTGAAAGCAATAAGCAATGACTGTCTTAAAGCAGCTCTCAGCATTTGTTACTGACGCCTCCGCATCTACAAGTGTTCGGCTGTCTTATGTCCCTGGCATTTGTTGGTTGGCTGTTGTTTTGTCGTTAACAGTAATACCATCTTTAGATGCACATTCAGTATTTAATATTAATCACTACAGTTTGTATATTGACTTTCCCTTTTTGCTCGTTGCTGCGGGGTGCGCAGAGGCCCCGAGCGCATCCTTCCCTGGCAGCCAGCGAGGCAGAAGAAGCAAACTGCATTAGGAGCCCCCTGAGATAGCGGCATGGCACTTAAAGGACAGAGATGCTCTTTGGGGGCGGCGGAGGGGAAGCGTGGGGGCGTTTGGTGGGGTTTTGGCCAGGTTACGTGCAACGGTTGTGCTTCCTGCACTCCCCAGCACGTCCTCCCAGTGCAGCCCACTGGGGCTGTGGGCGGCAGTTTCTGCATTAATTAGGAAACAAAACTTCCCAGCAAAGACGTGTCCAGGGTGAGGCCACATTAGGAGGTCCTGGTGGTTCCAGGTAGAGTGGGAAACATTGCCTCACCTACCACGCTGACTCTCCGGGTATGAGCGGGGCTTGGTCTGGAGATGTGCAGGCTCTGGGTGGATCCAAGTGATGGCAAGTTCCTGGGTTATTTTTAGACAATGTCCTGTTAGGAAAAAAAACATGAGTTTTCAGATATTTCTCATCTACCCTACCTCCCTGGAGAGGTAAAACTCACAGAGTGACTTCAGCTTGTTTAATTGTCAGTTGACTGAATGACAACTTATTTAGTTGTCAGCACAGATTATGACGCGTCGTCACAGTTGCTCTTCAAACAACATAGGTGTTGGGTTAGTGCCCTTTAGATGCTTACATCTTGACTAAATCCATACTAAACCCTTATTCCCAATTATGCTTTGGGTGATTCATTCATTGGAGATTATTTCTCAGCTGTGTGCCGGGTTGTCCTTCCCCCAGGATGCCTCGTGAGGGGTCTCTGCCCCCACTGCCAGGCCCAAAGCTGCAGCTCTTGCTCCCAGCCCGCACCCACCAAAGATGGTGCTGGAGGAACGACTGTTGACAGTGACTTCTGCAAACCACCGGGAAAAGCTCAGTCGAGATGTCTATTAAATACAGTTCAAACAACACCGCGCCAGATACGTTATGAATATTTTAAAATGGCTTCTTAAAATTAGGGATTGCCTACTGAAGGCAGTCATTAATGCAGGTTTCATTAGAGTAGCAGACTGTAACGAGTTATCAAGTTACGAACTAATTTAAATTATATCTATTAAAATATCCTTTTTACATAAAACAGGGGGCATCAAGGTTGCAAAATAGACTGGGGCTGAAAATGTAAGCTAATAAATATCTAATAAGTTACAGCGCGTGTTTAAATTGATATAACATACAATATACTGAGTAAATATTGTACCGTGTAACTGAGCAGCCCTGGAAGCAGGTGTAGGGTAATGTATGGAACATTTTATCATGCATTTTCCAGGTCTTCACGTGACATGACCCCTCCTCAGTATTGCTGCTCCTCTAAAAGCACATTACTCAAACCCAGCCTCTACCTGAGCATCTGACTTTGTTTCGCCAAGTAATTCATTAGCGAGTCCTCCGCATGCCTTAGGTGTCTCATATCCATTATCCTCATTTAATAGTTTAGCCTAAGGATGTCTTTCAATATAAATAATCTTCCACTATGCTTAGATAGCATAGTTGTGTTTCTTTTTATAGTAAATGGAAATTATCTAAATGCATTTGACCAGATTTTGAATCGTATGGCATACAGTAGACCAGGTACAGAACCTGCCCATTTTTTTAAACAGAGGATATATTATCCCACCAGTGTGATATCTCCCACACAGACAGAAATTCATCCAACACGTGTTCAAGTAATTTTCTCTCTCTGACTTTTAGCTGGCCACGCAGACTTTTAAACTGCCCTTGCTGCTTTAAATGTAGTTTTAAATTGCACCTAATATTTGGTAGGTAAGTCTTTAAAGCTGTTAGCACCTATTCACAGTGTAAGTAGGGGGATTTTTCTTTTTCATGTGTGCCTTCTGGGATGTTAAAGGATCCAAGACTGGGGATGCAATCTCAATCCAGAACTGATCTTTGCAGTTTCCTGCAAGGGTGAAATGGGAAAAGTAAAATATTACTTTATTAAAAATTGCTCAAAACACATCTTCCTTGTTAAATATGCAGAGCTATTCAAAAATATTACCTTTCTGGGAACAGTAACAATACTCTGATTGCCTGAGTTACTATTTCCAGTACTCGGTTTACTGCGAAGGAAAAATTAGGACTTCAGGAGAACAAATGAATTCCTACATTTTCTGAGGATCGAAAATGAACATCCCTGAACTGCGGAGGGGCAAGATGCTTGTGTCATTTAATGTGCCGATAGGATTCACTAGTATTTGACAATGTAATTAAAAGAAACGGGGTATAAAGTTAGTAAACATACGACCTTAACAGTTAGCAAAGCCCAGGGATAGCAGAAAACTAGTGTACTATAAAACTGGAGGGATGGTACCCTACTTATCATGAAGATACTCCTGTAAATCACCAGCATCAAGGCAGAGACCGAAAGCAGTGTTCTTCGCACCATATAGCTTTGGCACTCATGCTTACAGTATTTACTTTTTAGTCTTTTTTCCCATAAATTACTTTAATTTGGAATCACTTCTAGACAAAGTCAATGCATGTCTGAATCTCTTCCAGGATGTTTTTGCAAAGTACATTTTCTGTATAAAAATTATTGTACAATTCTCTCAGTGAAATTAATTCCACGTGCTGTACCTGCTAATGAGAGGCCACCGAGTATTTTGCTATTGCACACACTCATTAGCTTGCTTTAATTTACAGGAAGCAATCAGCATCTGCCAAGCAGATAGCATACGAAAGACATCTTTAGCATTTATTGAATCTAAACGTTTCTAATCCTTCCTCACCTCCAAAGCACAGTCCCGCGCAGCAGGTATATTAGCATTAAGGTTCCTGGAGAACAGTTGCCTTCTGCAAGACTACTCTAGCCCCTAAACCAAAAGCTCCTGTGTTTCTGCTAAATGATTGAAGAATATCTTGTAAATCATTTACTTCTTCCTGCTGCTAGTTTTCAGCTGATAGTGTTTACTCCGTTTCCAACATGATGGCAAAGTTAAATTTTCATTTTGCTGGAAAAGAACAAAATACGGTGAGCTTTTTTGCTCGTTATTGCCTAATCTTTCCGGAATGAGCTGTTTCTCAATCCCATGCATCACAGATGTCCTGTCAGGGCTCATATACACTGAGTGAAGTATTTGCATCCCCGTGCCTGCTGATAGAGTGAGCATGTTTGTCTACAAAGTGCTTTTAAATGAACTAATACATGATTCATGTGGACTCCTTTGAGCAGAACACCAATCTGTCTGGACACAGTTTGCTGTAGGCTTGACAATAGAAACATTTCTCTAGGTGAGACAGGTACAACCATCCTCTGGAAACGCGGGGAGCGAGCGGTACCCGTGGCCCAGCACATCTGAACCGTACATTGGGTTATCCCGTGGAGCAGGAGCGTGCCCTGCATTGGAGGTTGTGTTTGAAATGTTCTTCATTCCATCTCTCTTTGGATGCTCATGACACGAGCTATACACAGGCTGTATCTGCTCAGTCATGCTTGAGCAGGAGAGGGTAGTGCACTACCTTTATTATTTATACAGGGATACAATAAGATTCTTTGCAGTTGAAGAGGAAAAAAAAAATTGATCCCAAGTATACTGTTTCCTATTGAAATAAATAGATTTTTAATCGAGTCTCTGTTCCTTTGGGTAATTGACTTAACAGTGTGGGCAAATTAATTTCAGATAAACTATAGCTGGGATTTTCCAAGGAGCATGAGGGTGCTAGGGAGTCAGCTCCAGTGCAGCAAGAGCAGGGCAAATATCTTAATTCCTCTGGCTTTCCAGGCAGATCGCAACCCAGATGTTTAAACCTGGTGCTGAATTCGGAAGCTTTTATGCAAGCAAAACTCCTGCTGAAGTCAGTCAAAACACTGATTCAGAAAAGACAGCAGAAATTGGTTCGAAATATTCCCAAGTGCTCGCAAATGTGTTATACACACATAACCTCCTCCCCTCATTTAATAACCTAATCTAAATGTCGCTCTTTGCAATGCATTGTTGTTCAAGTCTTTCTGTGATACTTGGCACGAGTACCTCGTTTTGGATCTTATCTGGTTATAAAAGCCATTGAAACAAGTTTATTTTCCGGTGACCCAACTAGAACCCCACTCTAGTGGTGAAAGACTGGCGAGTAAAATTAGCATTGCGCTGCAGTTTCAAAATATCGACTTTGCTCTGCTCTAAAACAGATCGCTCTGCTTATATTAAAGCTCTTTCCACAAAGTCTATTGAAAAAGCAGGGAACTCGGAGCACTTTTAAATTCTATTTAAATCATAAACAGGCAAAAAAAAAAAAAGTGCCCCATGATTTGTAGCTAGGAGGTTCCCGGGCCATTGTTCCTCTTCAGTTTTCCCAAATTCAGAGCCCTGCGGAGGCAAAGAAAGCTGCATTCCCTTGGCCAGGCTGGCAGCAAAGGAAGGCAGAGGAGGAGCCCGAGGGCTGTATTTTTAGGTCCGTTGGCTTTTGTCTTGTTAAGACAGGCAACTTTATACATTTTACCCCCCTCCAATGTCAAACCGATTAAATCCTATGTCTTTTACACAGGACACTGTACCTATACTAACGTACAGAAGAGAAACTCCTCCCAATATTTTTTAAGGAAATGAAAAATACCCACTTTAGGAATCTGTAGCTGCTTTTCATTGCTGAAAAATTATATTCTGTAGGCTGAATACAATAAAAATATTATTATTATTGAAGAAAATCTACTGTATGGAAAGATCTTGCATTACATATTTTGATGCCTTAGTCATCTAACTTCAGTAATTAAAGAGAAATAAACAATAATTAAAAGGAAATTATTCCTCAGTTGCCAGTTGTAACCATCATGAAATCAAGGAACGTGACAAATAGTACTCTGTATTATTTACATGTCATGAATGAAAGGATAGGTATGTAACTATATAATTTTTCTCCCCCAAATAAATCTTAATAAAAATATTTGTAGCACTGTCCAATACAAAATGTAGTATTTTTCCTCTGTGCAGCTATTTGCAGAGCTGGTGAATTGAAAATATATTGGTCGTATTTTCTCTGTTATTCTGTTATATCCTGTTAACCTGGCTGGTCTTATTGACATATCCTGAGTTGTCATCCAAAATTTTGAACACAGTTGGACACGGTTGGGCTGCTGGTGGAAAGGGCACGGATGAAATGGTGCTGAGCACTGGATGGCACCGTGGTCAGGAAAATTTACCTTGGATTTGTGAAAATAAAGGGTAAAAACTGGAAATAAAGAGAATGAATTGAAAGAAAAAGGTATACCATTGCCACCTGAAAAGCAGGCAACATTGCTCTTTTTTGTAGTCCAAATAGAAATCTTTGATTAGAAGATTCATTGCAATAGCAAATAATAGACCTTACTAAGATGAATTTTCCAAGTCCGAGTAAAAGCCTGTGCACGTTTTCCAAGTTTCTCCAGCAGTAAGGATGAAAGTCAGACTAGATGAGGGAAACACCTTTTTTCTTTTTGCTGCTCCCCTCTTCCTTGTTTGGTTATTTGCCTGGTTCTATCACCTGGGATGCAGGAACCAACCTTTCTAGCAGAGCTTTATGCCAACTCAAATATTTTTTTCCTTTTTCCCAGACAAGTATATTAATATGATATTTAATAGTTTCTAGAAATTGTCATGGAGAAGGAGGGAGGGTTTACCCACAAAAGCTCTTGACTACTAAAGGGAATTTGGGATATTATCATAAATTTTTAAAATAAATATTAACCACATGATTTAGCTGTTTTTCCTTCCTTTTCTTTGTAAGTAATATAGAATTAAACACTATTTTAAAAGAGCTTTCTTTTTTCCCCTGTTGCTTAGCTCATTGCCCTCAAAACTTTGAACTCCACTTAGCTGTTAATTATTCTGCAGTGACAGACTTCTATTAGCTCTTCTTACTGTTTTGGGCCATTAATTTTTTTTACCAAACACGGCACCTGCTGAACAACACTACCCGCTGCTTTCTGCCCCCTCCTCGATGCTGCCCTGGACCTTCACTGCTGTCTGGAGGTCAGTCCAATCTCCTTGTCCTCCAAAGGGGGATGCTGAACAGGATTCCTGAGGCTGGTGAGAAATGAGCTGGGTCGCTGAGGGTAAATTGGGGCACTGCGAAAAGTACCTACGAGGGAAAGGAGTTGCTTTCTGCTCCCACTTAACACCGGTGTTATTTCAGAACAAGCCTGTTGAAATTAGGGGAGTTATCCTGGCTTAACACCAATGTAATTGAGAGCAGAATCTGGCCCCGTGCTCTTGGCATGACGACTTTTTTGGCAGATTTGGCCACTAATGCTCTCAATGGGTTTTGAGCTTACATTTAATGGCATTACATTTATTTTAATATTTTTTAAATAGCTAGTGTAAATTGATTCCACTAAAAAAAAATAAAATCCCTTTACCTACCAGCGTTCATTTGTATTTCAAATGGCCCATTACATTTTCACTAACAATCATTAGAGCTGTGTGAGCTTATTGAAGCTTGGTCTTGGACTGAAACTGTAAAAACTGCCAGCTCTGGATTTTTTTTGAAATGCTGAAAATAGCACTAGAAAAGGTTTGGGTTTTTTTATTATAGTACATGACTACGTAACCTGAAATACAGTTAAGCAGCAACAAAGAAATACGCTGCATTTTTTTTTTTAGGACCTCCAGTGGAAAATATGGGCATAGCTTGGATCAACTCTCATAAGCTGATCAATATATTAATAGTAAGCCTTTCATATTTGGCCAGAGCCACCCACTGCAATTTCAGTTTCTAGTCAAAGAAGCCTGACAAGAAGTTGGTTGAAAACTTTGAGAAGCCATAAGCACAGAAAGCAATTCAAGCATGAAAAAGAAAAAAAAAGCCTTACAAGGATTTCCACTCATGCCTGGTGATAATCCTAAATGCAAGACTGGGGATGTAACCATCACACCTAGAAGGAGAACACGCGACCCCGGTGTCTATGTCAGCTGTTCCTGCAGCTGGGTGGAAAAGCCGGGTGAGAACTGCACAGTTTTTGGAGGCAAGAGTGGAAAGGAGATGGAGCACCAGGTGCTGGACCTGCTGAGCATTAACGTCCCACGGCTGCTCCAACAGTGCTTACCGCAGATGTCATCTGGGGCCTCTCTCCAGGGCTTGGGATGATGCATTGGTCCTTCAGTCCTCTGGAAAGAGGGGTTATTTCCTGGGGAGAGTGCAGACCAGCTGTAGCTCCCCATTGCCCATCTGTCTTAGCAGAGGTTGGGGCATCCCCTGTCTGCTGGCACATTCTTGCATACTGTTAATCTTACCTCTTATAAGTGTTACTATTAATTCAGATGAGTAAAACAAGAGCATTAATACAGACATTTAGCCTTCCAACATGCTCAGAGGCTGTGCTACTCTGCTCAATCACAGTAATACAGCGATTGAGTAAAGCAACACATGGAAGTACATAGAGCAGTCTGGATTGACTGGTGACCTAGATGCATTTGAAATACTGGTTTGAGATGGCTAAATATGAAGTCATATACTAGGGCAGTGCTATATAAGGCTGAACAGTTTAGTCCAGGTGCAACTTGGTGGTCTCTGAAGCAAACTTGCAGAAAAATGTAGTGAACTTGAAGATACAAAGAAAGTTTTTTGCCTTGTGCTGTTGGTTGACTTAATTCTGCCAACTGCCACCAGTGCTCCTTGCCAGGCTGTCTTCCTTGCTGTCTGCTTATTGCCTTTGTTACCTACATGTACATTTACAGGATCTCTAATTAACCTTCTGCTCTGCTTCTCTGCCTTCCCTTTGTACCCTGTAATGCAGGATAAAGAAATCATAACGATATGACTGGTTTTTTTTCCCAGAAAATAGTCTCGTCTTTCTTTGCATTGAACTGCTCCATCTACCAATTTCCGGGCCAATTCAAGTCGTTTTGAGTTGTATGACTCTTGCTTATATTTTCTCCTTGCGAGCCTCCTCCCATGCTGTGCCATTGGCAGGTCCCATCCTTTTACATGACTTCTTCCAGGTCATTGATACTCAGAGTGAATAGTGCTGTCCTGACATTGATCTTGTTGTGCTCCAGTAGTCACTATGAACAAACAATATTAGGTTATAGCATTGATTTCATGGATTTCAATTTTTTCCCAATCATGTTCTTGTTAAGCACCTTGTAAAATACATCATGTCACATGCTCATCTCTTCAGTTTCATGACGAAACGAATCCAATGCAGACAATTGCCTTCATACTGGGAAAACTCACCCTCCCCAGTGCCAAGGAGTTAGCAGCATTTAATTCAGAGTCGTACGCTCTGGGGAAACTTAAGGGCAGCCAGTACAGTATTTCAAATTACCATAATTTGCGAGCAACTGGACAAGCTGGCTACTGAAAATGGGTATCACGATCTAATAAAAACCTAATAAAACTTTCAAAGTCACTCTCATGCTCTCGGGGGAGTATTATGCAAGCCCTGCCACTGCGGCAGGAGCCCATCTCCTTCCAGCTAATCTGCTGTGAAAGCGAGGTGCAGGCAGAGCCGGGCATGCCTAAACGGCTTTTCATGTCCTCACCGGCGAGCACTTTTTTTTTTTGGACAAACTCTGGACTCTTTTGATAGGCACAGGAGTCACTAATAATACTTTTCAAAGTAACTGTAGCGTGGTTTGATGAGAGAGGAGATAATGTGGCCATGAGGCTTAGGATGTATAAAAACACACGTAATTTCATTAAGTGCTCTTCCTAATTATTTTATATATTAATGCACTGCTGTCACCGCTTGCCAGATAATCTTTCATACGGAGCACAGGACTAAAAAGACATCAAAGCAAATTGTGCCACTTCCTTCAATGTACAGTTAGGAGGGTGCATTTCCACAAGACAGTAGCACCCCTACAAAAAAAGTATAATAAAACAGAAATGGGAAGCAAATATTCGCACTGTTGATACGAGTGGTATTCGCAAAATTACTGGTAAGGAAAATGGTACATTGCAAAATATAGTGGTGGCACTAGGTAGCAGACTCCTGTATGTTTACTTGAGAAGCTGCTCAGCCTGGTTTTGGTGCCACTTAACAGTGAAGTAAGACCCAGTGATTACAAAAGTGGTGACAATTTATTTATTTTTTTTTTCCCTAAAAATCAAACTTAGCATTCCTAAGGGTTTCTTATTGGAAGATTTCACTATTCTTGGGTACGAGATGGATTTCAACATTTTGGACTCCTCTTAATAGATTTGGTCATCACCGAAATACGTGCTGTCTTGATCCCACCCATAAAGTCCAATATTTTGAGGTGAACAGAGGTTGTGTGGGCACACAGATCTGCTTCCTTAATCAGCTCCAAAGAGCTTGGTGGAATAATTTCTCTCTCTCTCAATTTTGTGTAAATTTGGAATTTCTGCATTTAAGTCAACAGAATTGTAGTGCGTAGAGACAAAATATGAGCATCTGACTCTGCCTTCATCTAAGCTTAGGAGATCCTATGAGAAATTGGGGTCCGGAACTGTGAAATCAGGACCAATCATGGTGGAAAAATTGCAGCAGCTTGCAGAAAGAAATACCTTTGTTATTCTTTCTCAACCTTCATAAGACCAAGTAAAATATTTAAAAAAATGTTTTAGTGACATGATGGATGTAAACCATTTAAAAGTTTTATTGAGCTTTACTCTAGTGCAAATCTTAAAAATACTATAGAAATTATATCAAGATTTTCAGTAAGGTTCCATGCAGTATTATGAGTAAATGTAAAATTGATTTCATATTGGAAATAGATGCTAGGCAGATTTTGCATATCGGGTAGAGCAATGAAATTACATTTATTGCTGTTTTGTTTTTTGTTTTGTTTTTTCTTTTTTAAAAAGCGCTTCAGCTCAGGTAATAATTGTACAGTCTATTATAATGATCCCAGGAGGTGCTTAACAGTACTGCAATTCTAAGTTTTTACACTTTTATTTTTCATTTGAAGAAAAACTTGTCACAATAAAAGTGATGCATTAACAGAACATCACTTCCTTCTTTCTTTATTATGCATATTTAGATTATTTCCATGAAATTGCTTATCAAATCCCACAGGCATTTAAAGATAACTGAACAGTTACCCATTTGTGTTAACTCTGGGATATTGTGCAAGAATTTGTGATGGGACAATGAGAAGATAAAGCACTCTCTGAGATTAATATCTTCCTTTTTTTTGCATTGAAGGGCCAGGTTTTTAAAGCTCTGTAAGGACTGACTGATCAGCAGCTCGTGGGATATTCCAGACAACTGGATTGTCACAACAGGAGTCAGATTCTCTGAGGGTCAAAAATTCCCATTAGTTTGTCTATCCATATTTATAGGTGTTTAAGTACTTAAAAAAAATCTGATTCTGAGGATTTAAGTACCATTGTGTTTTGGCAGATAGACTCACTGTAACTACACCCCTTGTTTTAGGGGTACAAAGGTTTGATTTCACGCATTACTTCGATTTTTCTTCCTTGACACATTACAAAGTAAATCTTCATACGCAAGGTAATTTAGGGTACTCTTACTGCCTTTTCTTTTCTCCGGTCAGACCGCTAGGCTTTTCGAGTTTTTGCCATGTATTTTTTCTGGGTGGGTTCATGTTTCTACCATCACCGGCCCATCGCTCAGTTTATGATACCGTGCTCATGGTGGCCCTCCAGAGAGGAACAGCAGTGGGAAGTGTCATGTGCTGGCTCTTCAAACAAACTTGAGTGACCAATGACTCTGCTGTTGATTGAGGGCACGGAAAACCACGTGCTTAGTGGATAAATGAACCCAGGCTGGAATGATACAGTGAGAATTAGGCTGTAGAGTGGTGCTGCAGTCCCTAAAATTGAGCTTGCCGTTGACTCCTGTTCCTTCTCTCGGGTTGTTCCTGGGGATGGTGCATGGCGCGGTGGCCATGAACACCGGGATGAAGATGAGCGGTGAAGCGGTGGCTCGTGCCAGTCACAGCACATTGGGCAATGTTCAAGGCTGTCAGCTCAGCTGTGCCCAGCGCTTCCAGGACGAGTGAGCAGGACACGTCTACAAGCAGGCATTAAAGATTTAGAGGGAGGCACGCTGCCGTTCATCTGCTGCCGTGGTCGTAGCACCAACTTTGAACATGCTTTGCCCCAAGACTCTCTCGCGGCGCTGGACTGTGTCAGCAAGCAGTGCCAGCTGAACTCATGCAGTAAAGAAGAGTGATTATACATCCTGTATGTAATCACGGAACATATGTTAGAATGGCACATGAAATCTGGGCACACTTTACCCATGTAGTAAAGACTGGGAAAATTATGAACAAGCTACAGAAGGAAAACAACTTGCCAAAATTTCCCAAACCAAGCAGGAGGTTCCAGCGAGCTGGAACTCCACACGGTATATTCTTGAGGGGGTTTTGGAACAGAAACCTGGATATGTCTATAGCATGTTGGCAATGCTCATGATATAAAGAGCAGATGTCCTCACCTCCACCCACACGATTATGGCTGCCAGTTTTTCTAATATCTTCTGCCTGATGAACTGTCCAGTTGCAAGAATTTAGGCAGAAAAATATAAATGCTATTTCTGAATTAGGGACATTTTACTAGATGCTAACCTCCCAGAACTGTGCAATAAGGCAGAACTGGTCAAAGGCAAAAGACAAAGCAGATCAAGCCAAAACATTATTTGTCTTGGGGAGGAAATTTAGATAAACAGATATTTTTAAAAACGAAATTCCTGTAAGCTCATAACTGTTCAAATTTATCAAGGAGTTCAAAGAATAAGAGGAGAAATACCTGCTTTGAGATAAGATGAAAAGCAGCTTGAAAAGTATTAGGAGTAAAAGGAATTCCAGTACAGGTTGTTTTCTAGATGACAATGGTAGAACAACAGTCACCAGGGCAGAAAAGATGCGATTGTTGAATAAATATTCTTGTTTTATAATGCAGAAATAAGACAATTTTGGTACTCCTACCACAGGACGGTGGTCAAACTTTCCACGTCGACAAGAAACCAGGACAAGGGGAAACAATAGCTACTAGCGTTAGTTCCAGGTGAAATGCTGGCATGGAAATTGAACTAGTCAATTAATGAAGTGCTGATGGGAGGAGCTCCGCGGCTGCTGGTCAGTGTGGTTAGTTGCTGCTCTGTGACTTGGTAATCAGCGCATGGGTATGAAGCCAGTCACTTAACAAGCCCCAAATTATCGACTGGAATCAGGACTTACCATCTTTTGGCAGGTTTCTTGGCGTGGTTCAATTCATTGAGTGTATCCACAACCTGGAAGAAGGCATAAAATTATCGAGGAATAGGGTACCACTGTGCGAGGATGGCAGAGGGAGGAGGACAGGGCATTGGAGGCAATAAATGAAGGACGCCTTAACTGTCAAGGTGGAAGAGGAGCTGCCCCTGTGGTCCCAGCGCAATGAGGGGAGCACTGGGGTACCAGCCAGGGTGGTTATACAGACCTCGTTATTTGACTTCGTTACTGGGCACGCCTGGCTGTTTAGGGGTAGCACAGGCTGCTGACCACAAAGGCTGTGGTTCAGTAGAAGAGGTTTCTGAAGGAAAAACAGGCTAATGATTAATGAACATATATCTTATAGGAAAGGATTTCATGGTTCGGTTTATTTAGCTTATCAAAGGGAAGGTTAAGGATGACTTGACCATGGCCTATACACACCCACATGATGAAGTGAACTTTAATAATGGGTACTTTCATCTATCAGACAAAGATATAACAAGGTCAGTGGCTGGAAATAAATTCACAAGAGTAATTAAGGTACATGTTTTTTAATGTTGAGAGTGATGAACTGACACAAGAGCGTACGAGGAAGCGTGACGAGTTCTCTAATTTTAAATTATTTTTAAGAAGCGTTGTTTTTCTCAAAAACGTATTTTCTAATTCAGGCTGCCAGGGGAAATTCAATGCTGAGGCGAAACTATCCGGTCACAGTCAGTCCTTCTGGCTTTGCAATTTATAAGTGTGGTAGTGTGAAAAAGAACACACTGCCAGTAAACTAGTGTTCACAGCTCCTACTAAAAAAACAGTAGCAGCTATTATTTGTTACCAAAGCATGTTTACAAATTTGAAATAAGTCTGCACCCTGGCAGACGTGCTGGCAGGAAGCTCGGCATTAGCCCTGCTCCCGGGATCTTCCCCGCAGACGCCACGGCTGGAAGCTTGGGCAGCCAAAAAGCATCATCCCCGTGCTCCCTCTGCATGCTGTAGCCATCCCGTGGCACCGTCCCTTCCTCCTGCTTCGCAAAACTCCCAGCATCTTGGGGAAAAAAAAATAAATAGCTTGCTACAGACCACTTAAAATGCCTCTCAGTGCACAGACAATTTTTGAGAAAGAAGGGTGAGCTCATGCCCAGGTTGTACGTGATCCAGTTGGGGACTTCCCCAGTGCGACACTGCGCTGGTTAGGGAGAGAAGCATCCCCTGGGAAGGGTGGATGAAGCAGCCACAATGGTGGGAGGAAGAAGGTGGCTGAAATAGCCTCTCCACAGGCTACTCTGGAGCAGCCCAAATTGCAGCCCTGCACGGCCCCTTTTCAGTGCGTGACATTAGTCTGGTAATTTCCCTTCACTTTATTGGCTTAGCTTAATTAAACTTCAGTTATCACTTTCCTTCCAATTAAAGATTTATTTTTACTACTGGAATAAATAAGATGATGGGGGCACTGGGAGCAAATGGAAATGGCGATGGGGAAGTTCCTTCTCAATTAAATTCTTTGGTTAAATTTTGTGTTCTGTAAAACAAATCAAGCTGGGGGTCGGTTCTGGTTTGCAGCCACTGCATTTCCAATAAACCAGATCTTATTATATTGCACAAAAGAGAGACATGGATAGAAAGTTGCCATGAAAGAGAAAGGCTCCTGTTAAATCAAATAACTAAGATCATGTGAGAACAAGATTTCTAAAAGCACAGTCATACAAGAAAGGAGTCTGCAACTTCTATGTCAAGTTTGTCAAGGCACTCTCACTCTCTCACAGTGTATAACCTATGTAAATGGCACCAATAAAAATATTCCAATTTCCATCTATATTTTGATTACCTTACAGTGAGTACAGAATATAATAAACTCCCAGTTCTA
Source organism: Pluvialis apricaria (assembly GCA_017639485.1). NCBI lineage: Eukaryota > Metazoa > Chordata > Aves > Charadriiformes > Charadriidae > Pluvialis > Pluvialis apricaria. The sequence continues at coordinate 39,479,492 of CM030013.1, forward strand.
TAATGAATTCAAATAAACAAACAACTACCCTAATCCCCAAGCAGGCCTTCCCTAAACGAAATTGAGAATAATTTGGGGATATAAAATCTCTTTGTGTTACTTGGAAATGCGTGTTACATTAGCGTCATTTGGTTTTGCTGGTATTATATGTATGATATTGGTTCCCGGTGAATAGCTTAAAACAACAGTCAATTGGTAAGTAAGGGAGAACAAGGTTTTTTTCCATGCAAAGGAAGGAAGTAATTTGCATTTTTATCCCATTAATTTCTTCCCTTAAAATAGGTAAAAGGAAAAAGGAAATAGTTTCCTAGTCAAAATGTTTTTGCCCAGTGGAGTTCTGGTAATAAAGAGTAAAAATGCGCAAGATAATTGTTAACACTTTGCAGAAGTGGCCCTGTAGCGCTTGTCGGGGAGCTCGCCTGCGTCGCCCCGGGGGACCGGGCTGGGGCTCCGCGCTGCTCTTCATCTCACAAAGAACAGGAGCGGGCGATGCCGGGATGGAGATACCTTCTCCTTTACATTCATACATGTCCTGAGCAGCCTTTATAGATTACCCAGTGTTTAAGAGGACAAATCGCAGCCTTGGAGGGTCTATTTACCTTGCATTAGCCGCCGAGAGCCTGTAGGGGGAGATTTCTTATTACTCTTTAAAGTAAGTTAGGCGGGAGAAGGATTGTAATGCTTATGGGTATTATTCCTTGCTGGAGGTTTCCCTTCTTTAAAGGCTCCAGCCTTTAAATTAGATGAAAAGACCAGATGCTACTGCAATATTAAATCTAAATAGATTTTTTATATATCTAATACTTAGTATAAAGACATAATATTAAGTTCTCATCTAAATTAGTAAATAGAATTGTTTAGGAGTGAGGTACTTGTGATGATTTCCAGTCTTTAAACCTTGTGGGGCAGGAGACCTGAACCCCCTTTCTGGTCTGTCCCCGGGTGGCCCGAAGCAGCAGCCGGTCCTTGGGCGTTGGGCGTTGGGATCGTGGACCTCGAGTCGCACGTGCTGGTGTAATTCAGCCCCTTGGAGAGATGCAGGAGGGATGTGGAGGGCAGGATCCCCCCAGGGGTGCACTCTCTTCCACCACCCAGATGGTTTGGGTGACCTCCCCGGGTGGGTGCTGGCACCGTACGAATGCCCCGGGGCTGAATCTGCCAACCGAGCAATTAAGAGGATTTGGGAAAGAAAGTAGTAAAATGCAACATTTTGCATGCTGGCTGGAGTACCAGCCTAGGGAGGAGGCTGATGGAGGCGGCTGCATTGCTGGTGGGCTCTGCTTGCGTTTGTGCCCCTTACGGGGGTTCCTTCCCACCCGGGTCAGCCCTGTCCCCCGTTCCTGTCCCCTGCTGCCTGTCTGCGTGAACCAGACCTGCCCGAGTCTGTGCTGGGGCTGCCAGGGCTTTCTTTTTTTCTGTGCAAAGCTCTGCTTTTATCTATGTCACTTCAAGAAATACCCCATGTTCTCCAAAGCACTTATTTGTGCAGATTAACTTGACAAAGGAGGTGATTTTATAGCATTTTAGAGTCAGTTTTGTTTTAAAGTGACACCCAGTAGTGGTGATTGAGTATTTTTCATTGGAGACATGAGAAGAAAAGCACTGTAGATCAGGGCACTTTTTATATATGAAGTGTATAGATTTCATCTATTGTACCAATAATCTGTATTTTTCTACATGTGACTGAAAGCCCTGAGTTTACAGACGCTCATGTACGAGTTTAACTTCACGTGTATGACTAGTCCCCACATAGCAATGAGATTAGAAACCCTGTTATTAGCAGAAATCAGGAGCAAAAAACCCCAAACAGCCCTTTCACACATTTATCCATTCCACAGTCCCTGTCTCAGGTATTTGTCTACCAAGGGGGAGAGACGAAATAAAACAGCATCTCTAAGAAATTTGCAGTTTATTTTTTTTTTAAGCGGTGAGGAGCAGCTTAGTTACACCGTCTCTACTTCATGGAACAAGAAACCAAACACTGTAAGTGGAAAGGCAAACAATTGCTTTGTTCATGAGAACTTTTAAAATAACACCTTTCAAAGCCAGAAATGCTGCTTTTTAACCCACCAACAGCTGCAGGCATTGCAGTGCCCTGCGCCAGCCTAAGCTTCTGAATTCAGGAAATCCCAGGTTTTTCCACTTGATGGGAAAAAATACCCAGAGCCTTTAAAATGTGACTCTGCATCATGTAATGGGCCGGTGACTTGTTTAGATTTAAATACTTTTTATATGTCTCTGAGTTATAATGATGCTTAGTACCTAGTCCTCAGTGCCACCCCAGTGACACAGGGTGCTGGAAAGCACAAAGTCCCCCGAGGCAAACGCTGGGGCCTGAGAACATGGTGACACTGGGTGATTTTTTGCAGCTCTCAGGAAAGGGCAGATTTGTGGGTAGAGGTGTTTGTGGGTGTAGGGGCAGGCTGCTAAGCTGTCAGGGGGAGAGACATCCTCTGGGATGCTGAAGGTAAGTTACAGCAGTCTCTGGGTTAAGGAACTGGTAAATAAAGAGCTGTGCGAGTACAGCAGATGGTACAATCCTCCACTACCAGCATCTCATTGTACAGCTAGAAGGCTTTGTGGTAGGACTGATCCACTGTATATCTGGAAGGTTTTGTGGTAGGAATAATCTGTCACATAGCTAGAAGACTTTGTGGTAAGACTAATCCACTGTATATCTAGAAGGTTTTGATGTAGGACTGATCCACCATACAGCTAGAAGGTTTTGTAGTAGGACTGATCCACCATACAGCTAGAAGGCCTTGTGGTAGGACTGCTCATGCCGGGACTGAGTGCTCATACATGGAGAGGAGCAGGGCAGCTTGCACCTTGTTTGGTGATCACAGGTAGGATCCCAAATGGATTCAGCGATTATACAGGGATTGTGGGAACGCCCAGGAGATTCCATTTTGCATGTCAGTCATGTGCAGTTAGTTCTTCTGATCAGAAAAAAGCCTGGAGAAGTTTTGCCTTGTTCTGAGCGCAGGCAGCACTGCTCACGACTCGTCTTGCAGACGGGGAGGCAGGCTCTCACGGAGCTATTAGTGTGCTGCATCGATAGCAAGTGCATTGACCAAGTGGCTTCATCATCGCCACTGCAAGCTATTACTAAAAATTCTTTAAGCAGGGCTCCGTACAATAGAGTATACCGTCAATTAAGGGGCTATTCCTCTGCATGCCAGCATGTCAAATAGCCATTGTCTGAGTTCAATAAGCCTTTCTAATTAAGTATTTACTAGATTCCACTATTAAGCCACTATTAAGAATTTTAAAAACCTTTATTTATTATGTATTAATCAATAGTTCTTTCAGAGTATTGGATAAGTAAGTGAAGTTATTATAGGTACTTTTGTTTTAATACTTTTAATACTGCTGAAAAAGAAGAAATTTACTCAAAGAAACACTGGTAATATTAAAAGTCTGGTAAATCCAAGTAAGAAATGCAGGCTGAGAACTAAACGTATGCATGAACACCCAATGTTAACGCACATATGCCAGTTTATGCCAGTTTACCCTGTCCTCCCTTTCTTGTGGTGACAGAAACAAGGGGCAGCTCTCACTCCTGATGCTCAGAATTAAGTTGGGATTCCACTCCTTGCATGAGCGCCTATCATCCTTCCCAATTTCTCTTTCAGCCCAGTACAGATCCGGGTGAATAATAATTTCATCTACATGAACATCACTTTGTTTGCCATTAATTTGATAAAGATTTCCCCACCATTGCAATATGTGAATATGTTTACATAAGGAAACAGCAGTGAATCCAGCAGCCTAATCGGAATCCACAAAGGAACTCTGAAGTGCTTACAACCCTCTGCTCCCTTTTGGATTTCTCCCAATACCTTCACTTAATGATCACAACTCGAAAATGCTCGCATTGAACCAAATGTCTTAGACTAATTATGTGTTAGTATCTGATAACATTTTGCCACAAAAATGTTTGTTTGAATGTATCTTATCAAAGTAATGTTTGTGCCCAGGATTAGCCACTGCTTGGCTAAAGATTTATGTAATCAGCTTATTTTAAGATTAATTCATGAAAAAAAATACAAATACCTATTACCACTTAATTTGTATAATAGATATTTACTATATTTTAACAGTGCAATTAAAAATTAATATGGACTGTAAAACCATAAGGTCATGTAAACACTCCACTATTTATTTGGTAGTTCACTTATCTTTTATCCCAAGATGTGATTATGCAGCCCAGACCTTTCAGGTTTGCAGAATAGAGAAAGGTCACAAGTGAAATGAGATGAATATTCTCAACTCACTCCCGAGCAGACATGTACACAGCAACGCACTGTCTCCGCTCATTCATCACTCTCTGGCTTGAGAGGTGGCAGAGGTTTCGGATCATGGAGGTGGATTGATTGAGCCCAAGAGGTGAGTTGTCCCTTGGGTGGGAAGCTAAAGCTACTGAAAGAGCAGTCGGATAAAACTGTCTGTTGCCCCAGTCCTTTCTTTAGTTCGGGCTCTACTTTGTGAGCAGACAGCGCGTTTTATGTATTTGATCGCCGGGGTTTGGCCTTGACTGTGAGGTTAAAATGTCGGCAGCTTCAAAGTCTACTGTATTAGTTTTCTTTACACACGTTCGAGCTTTCCAAAAGTTTCTATTCAGATTATATCCTTAATTAGCTCTTCTTTTTCTTGCATTTTTTTTTCTCAGTCCATCCGTGTTCAGGCTTGCAGTGTGCCTCAGAAGCCTGATGTATTATTGCAGGCATTGGAAAACAGATCTTGCGGTAAGCTGCCTTCCCAGTGTCCCTCTTCAAAGGATTACCACCGTGATGCGATCTCCCCTGGGGATCACCCTGCAAGGGGCAGGAAGATGGGAAGGGCTGAAAAATCTGCTCTCTTCACTTTGGTCCGGTCCCAACTCCCACTAAAGTTGATGGTAAAACTGTTACTGGGACCCTATCAGCACCCAGTGTTTGATACTCATCCAAAGAGCTGTACTCTTAAGGTTTGCAAGACTAGACTCAAAGTCTCCTAGGAATAAAAGTTAGACAGATTTTTGGTAGCTTTAGCATGCCTGTGGACTAAAAATAACAAAAGACTAATTTTTCTTTCAATATTTTGCCACCCTAGTTTCAGTCTGAGGGGAAATCTAGAAGGGCATAGGCCTTCGAAGTTATGCACAATTTGTAAATGAGATTTGGGGCTTTGCTGATCTTCAAACAAATTTGTGGTTCAAGATTAATTTTAACCCAAACAAAAATATTTCCTTCGTGGAAGGCTCCCAAATGTCAAATTCAAGCTGATTTAAAACTGCAGTTACTCACCTGAATTTCTGAACTCAAGAATTTAAATCCAGGAGAAAAACCTGAGACATTCTCTCCTGCTGGCTCTATTAGCATTTCAGAAGGAGGTCCTAGGTCCTCTATAGGCATAGTCCATATCATCATTTAATAATTCAGGCTTGGCTAGCAAAGCATGGATGTGTCATAGCTAAAAGTCCAGGAAAAGACACATCCATATGTTCAAGGTACATCTCGAAGGAAGGATTCCAGAGTGTTTTTTTTCGGAGATACACAGCTCAGCACTAAAGAGCTGCTCGCTACCGTCACAGCCTTGATAACTGAATGTGCCACTAAGAACAGAGCCAATGGTAATACCGGACAGGAAAAATTTGCAGGTACTTGTCTATCAATTGGCTTATCAAATATCAAGCACTTATCAATTACTTACCAATTGTTGGCATATCAAGCCAATTAAACACACTTGCTGTGCCGACGCCACTTTCCCAGCAGCTGGGTAACAAGCAAATTGTTATTCCACAGTATTTTCAAATTTTTAAAATATTTATTTCCAAATAACTACATCTAAATTAAGTTGGTTTGAAAGACTTTAGTATTTTTCTGCCAGCTAAGAAACAATATTGTTGCCCCTTATCTTTACTGGTCTGAAGTTGGCATCACCCATCAGGTCCGCATTGGTTGGTGGTGCTTGGCGCATCGTTGCACAGTGGTAAAACGATCCTGTTCTACCAGCCTTGACAAAAATAAAACCCCATGAATGCTATCCACACAACAGCAAACAAAAACGGTTCCTTGACACTGGGTATGGTAAAATATAATCAGAGTTATTCTGGAAAGCTCTGGCAGACTATCTGGCAACTTTGAACTGTCTATATAAATCATTAGATTGCAAAACATTTCTGAGGGAAAAACAAATTAAAAGGTCAAGTCTTTAACACACAAACATGCAAAAACCTCCACAATATTAATTATTTTCAGTGTAATGTAATACTAACCATTGCATATAGTTCTGTCACAGAAGAGGAAGAATTTAATTGTGTCAGTGTGATTGTCCTGGGAATTGGGGAGTCTGCCGTAGGTAGGGAGCTTGATTTCAGCCCGTGAACGCATTAGCAGCCTGTATTGAAAAGGCATTTCCATTCCTCATGCCTGTGCCACTGAAAAGCAGAGGTGTCTACCTTCTGCAAGTGCCTAAACAAAGAGGTATTATCTTCTCTTGAGCAGATAGCAAGAACAAAAAAAAATTAAAAAAAAAATAATATTAACTGCCTACAGTAAGCTAAGTAAGAAATGTGGAAATAATGATTGGTGGCCAAACTTTAGTGTTTCCTACCAAATGATAGCCTGCGTGATTGCAGATTAGTTTGGCATCCCGATTGCTGTCACTACTATGCTTCTCACGGGTGAGCTTTAGGACCTCTTTGGACCTAAGACACAGGAGGCAAAATTTTATGACCCATTCCATCGTCAGCATACACTTGTGGGATGTTCTCATATTCAGTTGGGCTTTATTTTTGCTCTCCTTGTTCTGCAGTGAAGAAAAGTTGTCCCAAAGTGGGGTAGCTTTCTGTTCACTTAGGCATTTTATTTGGTTTAGTTTTTGTTTAGTTGAACTCTAGATAGCAAGCAAGAAATATTGGTTTGTCATCGATATTTTCCTTTAGATTTGTGTTGTTATAACACAAAATTATGAAAACCATGTAGCAGTTTCAGGTTAATTTGTAGTTATATTTGCTGGCTTATTTCATTGCATTATTAAAACATTTAGTACCGTATGTGTCATTAATATTCCAAAAAGTAATTAGCATATTTAATCAAAAACAATTAGGAGCAAACATTGCTTCCCTTTTTAAGTGATAAAATATTTATGGCCGGAATAAACAAATGGAAAACCAAAAAGCACTTTGAGGTGTTGATTTCATGCACAGAAATCAAAACAAAAAAAAACCACTCAAAAGCCAAAAGGAGAAGACGCCTTCCAGCCTCCAGCCTGCCCCTGGTGGGTTTCTGCCTTTTCTTCCTCTTGAGGATGTCAATCATCATGTTACCGTTTTAAAACAATCAAGTTTTGTTCCAGTTTCCCTGTATTCTAATAAAAGAAGATAGGAGAATTAGGCAAACTTGTGGAAAAGCTGCCTTGGAGCCAGCCTTGTGTAGACCTTTCCTGTGAGACACAACCATGGTAGACACCGGTTTGAGGGTCTTGATACCAGAAACAGACCTGAGAGATGGAGAAGCTAAAAACATGATTGATCCTGTTGGAATCATGCTTCAACAAATTCCATGTTTTATGTGAAATGGAGGGCAAGGAAAATAAGATAACACAAAAGAGCTCCCTCTCTTTGCGTTGGGCTTTTAGAGGTCTCATTGAAAGAAGACATGTAACACTGCATTGCAATAAATCTTTGACAGTTGTAAATATTTGACCAGAACTTCAAAATAAGACTAGCCAGTTGGATTTAAGACCTCGTGGCCACTTCCTCCAGCATTTCCTTTGCCTAATTGCGTCCTTCAATCAGCTCTGTTGACACACCAGTCAATATTCAGGGGGACGTTCCACCCATCAGCATTTCCAGATACAGCACCTACCAAATGGATGACGCTATTTCGATTACCATTGCCCTAATCCTCTGTTATTGGGTTCATTTTTTTTAATTCGTTAGCAGGACAAGCACTTTTCCAAGTGCTTAGTAAGTGGTTTTGTGCTAAGGCACTGAGATATCAACAGGGACTTTGTGTGGAGTTTCCTGGTTGCTCTGTTCTTTTATCTTGAAGAACAAGAAACTCAACGACAAGACACAAATCCTTCGTTTTTCTGCTTTGCAGAGGAATAGGTTGTTTGCAGTGATTTGAAAAGAAACCAAAATGCCAGCCTGGCCGGGGTGGATGGGGCGCTGCTGGGATGGAGCGAGCTGGAAAGCGGCGCTCGCACAGGTTTATAAATAGGCTGCGTTTCTCATCCTGAAACATTGCTCCACTTTGCTGGTTGTACTGTAAATTAGCACGCTCCTCTTTAAACACAGTCAAAAGAAACAAAATACATATGTAACACTGCTGCCTTGAACACGTGAGGGGAGGAAAAAAAAAAAACTTCTGAAATGCGGAAAACATTTGTTCAAGTCTCCAAGGAAAATGAAGTCAAACCAAACAAGCATATAATATAGATGTACGCCTCATGGGCAAAGTTACCTCTAAGCCCATATGTTTTAACAAATTAAGAGGTAAATAATTTGCTGAAGGTACAGTTCAGCCACGTCAGAACACCTCTGGAAATGAGATATCTCTGCGTTTCAAGTGGTGTTTCTTATCAAAAGATTTATTTATCTACTTTTTAGAAAAAAAAAAAACAAAAACAAACAACAAAACCCACCTTGTTTTGTCTCAAGGAATACTACTGTAAGTAACTCTTAACCCTTCAGGGCCTCCACAAATGATGCGGTCATTTGAAGTCTAGCCTGCTTTGCTGCTCTTGTATCTGCAAGCAGCTGAGAGAGATTGATAAAATTCAGGTTTTCAATAGGGTAAAGCCACCGGGGACTTCCTCGGGAATGAAAAGAGACACAGAAAGGTTACTACATGTATCCTAGAGTCTGGTACATAATTCTACCATTAAAAACTTTAATTTATGAAAAAAATGCTAGCGTGGTCCCCAAATGGTTAAATTCCACTCGAACTTTTCATTTTAGTTAGTCATGAATATATCTAACATACAGAGGCCATCAGCATCTCGCCACTAGAGACTATAAAGTCTACTTACATAGGGTTCCTGGGATTTTTCATGTTCTTATGGAAAATATCTCTGAAATCCCTGAGCTGAAAATTTTGATCTCATTTGTGGATGTGAGTGATGCTGAGAAAGGGTTGAAGAGTGAAGAGAACACTTTTCTCGCATAATTTCATTTGTCAGGAGAATCTTGCCACTGACATTGGAAGAGTGATTTAATTGATTTTAATCATACACCTGAGATTGGGAAATTGAGCCCTCTGTCCTGAAAAATAATTCTAGGCTTCCATGAGAATGTCTAATTTGCAGCTAATAGATTTTTTTCTTGAAGTTTTGTTATGAAGTTTAGAAAATACAGATCAAAGGCTCGCATGTAGAACTGCTTATTGCAGCCGGAGACGTCAGCAAATCGGGGCCGTTGTGTTTCGGTCTTTCAGCGGTGTTAAAATGCCCATCTGCCTGGCATGTAATGAAGTGCCACTGTGATTTTTGGACAGGCAGGAGGAAAAAAAAAAAAAGCTCTGACTAAAGACTGTGTTATGCCTTCAGAGAAGAGATACTTTTATATGCTGAGTACAGACTGGAAGACTCGCAGAGCTGTGATACCTCACTGCTGTTCATGTTTAATCCTGGAATTTAGCCTGTCATTGAGTATAGTGTTTATAAATTGCTGATAGATGCCAAGGAGCGCCTTGCTGTGTGCCTCCATACGTGCAATGATTTATTCTAAATAACTAATTCCTTTTTTATCTCTCGGTTCAAAATAAACAGCGTTATTCAATTACAAATATTAATATTGAACATAAAAATGAAGCCAGATAACTTTTTGGATTATGAAGAAGCAGTGTGTCTTATGCTTTTTTTCACAGTAAAATCTCCATGATCTTTATTACCTCTATCAGCTGTTACTCAGAGGGGATTACAGTCAGGAAGAAGTTTCCCTTTCCGCAATGCTTGAACACTGAGGAAGTGCTTATATTGCTCCACACAACTCGTACTTCTTTGGGATGTAAAACTCAATAGTCACAACATTTTCTTCGCTGTAACAGTCCTGAAAATTTTCATATTGGATTTGTATTTGGAGAATTTTGTATTCTAAAACTGTACTGAGAATCCTGTTAAACAGCCATTCATTTTTCAGTGCTCCCTCTCGTATGGAAACTTAAAAAAAAGGCATTATTGATTACGTGGCAACTTCAAGGAGGTGGGAACCTGCAGGAGTAACTGCCGGAAGAAGCTTTGACGCAGGGATGGGTTTAATTTAAAGTGGGTTCTGTTTCGGGGCTGAGCCAAGGCAAATGCCACTTTTCAGTTTGGCACTGAGGACTCGGAAATGTTCCAATCTGTGTTAATCAGATGTTGATTTTACATGATAGCTGTAACTTGAAATCTTATCTTTCTGTTGAGGAATCAAAATTGTTGGGGTAAGCTTGGACTGGGTGATCTGAAAGATTTAGGCTTATGTTTTCCATATTCAGTGATGTCTTGTCAAAACTCTAAAACCTTTCAGAATTTGCCATCTTTCTTGCTTTTTTTTTTTGGCAACAAATACACTAATGAAGGAGACACCATAAGGAGCTGATAAGCATGTGATTAGTGTTACTTCTGTAGCAGCAAAAATATTTATAGTGAAGGCCCTGCACAAACAAAAATATCAGCTCCTGTTGAGGCAGGGAGAATTTACATTTTGGCACCGCTGCCAAAGCTCAAGAATACCTCTTTTTGCCCATATTAGTGAGTATTTGGGGTCCCCCTGTAAAATAAATAGGGATAAATTAGGATAAATTGGGGTGAATCCTGATGATGACAGTTTAGCAGAAGTGCTGCCACTTGCCGGAGCTTCAGGCTCCTTTGTAGAGGGTTTCTCACTTCTGCCAATGCCAGGAAACAAGGAATAAGTCTTCGAAACAGCTGTTTGGTGGAGTGGAAATTTTCATATTGGGGCAAAAGAAAGCAAAGTAGAACCCAACATGCATGAACCTTGGCTTTGGGTGCTACAGCTGGACACAGCTCCGTTGCAGTCAACGCAACTGTGAAAATTTGCCCTGGTTGAAAATTGGCGCTGGGTATGAATTATCAAGAGAAATCACTGTAAAGGGGCTGTGCATCCAAGTGACGGGTCCAGCACACTAATTTCATCCTACTCTTCCATATTCAATAGGACACGAGGCATTATTCTGCTACCCTGGTAAATTCAGGCTGCCGAAGCGGTTGGGGAGAGGACAGAGAGATGAAGACCGGCTGAACGTCTGTCTCGTGAGTTATTTTAAGCACGTGCAGCACGTGAATGTTTACAGTCAGGGAATATATTTAGCAAGCAGGCCTCAAATGCTTGTATAATAATTAGTTAATGTTTGTAAAGCAGTTTGAAGGTGACCAGTGCTGTGCAAGTGTTAAGTATTATTATTATATAAAATGGTATGGCTCATTGTACTCCTCTAGCTGTAGCAACCACAACAATCTTGATGATGCCTGTTAATTTTGCTGACTCTTTTATCATTACCCTCCATTGGTGATTAAGTGTCATTTGTCTTATAATTTTAATGTTATCTTTAACACACATAATAAAGTTTACATAATTATAGCCTATTAATATAATTTGCATGAATGTTACTGGCAAGGCGAAGAAAATGTTTCATCACCCAGCATGTAATTTGGCTTATTTAACCATTTCCTTTTAATTTTCATCAATAGATCAGTGTGCTTTATAAATGGAGATAACCTCAATAAATTCTCTTTTCAAGATTCTTATCTGTATTAAGTCTCTAAAGGTCTCGGGAGCAGGACTATGAAGTGCTGAAGGGGGAACATTTCTGAATGTCTGCTATGGGAAGTTTTAAAAATTCACACTTTCTTCAGACAAGCATGGGTCTTCCTAATGAAACCTGGGAACAAGGTGCTCTCATGAAAGCTTTGAAAGTGTGTATGCACTGTACTTCATAGCTGAGCTGTAACAAGACTTTAAATGAGTAAACAGTGTTTAGATTGAACATGAAAAGAGTCAGCATGAAAAGACAGGTTCAAAATATTACATGATGCTTTGCAAAAGTGTAAATGTGCCTGCCTTTATTTTTTTTCCTCTTGGTAAATGGCAAGCGTTTACAACCCAACTAAAACAGTACCAAGAGAAATCCTGTGTTTGCTCTTTGGAAGATATTCAATAAATTATAGTGAGCTGCAAATGTCACTGGATTGGGAACTGTAAGAGCTTTACCTTTAAGTCTTTAAGTAAAGACTTGCAGCTGGTGCAGTGGCTAGGTAATCCCTAATGATAAGCTGCTTTTAATGTGGGGGTGAGGCAGTTTTCACACAGATATTACTGCATTAACCTTACTCTAGGTACGGTGCAGGTGTGCACAATATTGTGCTTTGCAGCCTTCCCTACTTTATTCTTCCCGTGTATCTGAAGCCTGCTTTAACAGATCCTCTTATACCATGGTGAAAAGATTGCAGTTCAAGCCTATTATCAACAAAAACCTGCCAAAAGGGCTACATTGTCAGACTTTATGATGGTACTAACTATTCTGTTGTTCTCTGGAGACCAAACTTAGACCATTAAATTCACTTCATTTGTGATTTCAGTGACCTGGGCTGCAGACATAGGTCTTTTGATGTAAAATGCTAGTACAAGAATCAATGGTACCATCTAGTTCTCCTTAAAGTATATCATAAAAGCGTAATGGTACTCTTCTAAACAAAAGGTGACACTACTCTTGTATAATACAATTATATGAGGATGATGTTTTCAGCAGAGTTTATTTGATATTATGATGTGCAAAGACTTTACACATTGAAATAAACTGCGTAGCTGAGTTCACTCCATTATTTTCAATAGACTGACTATATTGTCTGCACCGGAATATAGATAATTTTCATACAGTGGGGAGCTATTTTCATATCCTCTCCATGAAATAGATGAGATTATAAACAGGCTGGGATTACTCAAAAACCAACACAAGCCATGTCTACAGACCCATTTAAGACAAAGGCTGCCTCTGAAATGGTCTCCTTTGATAGGGAGGCTCCCAGGACTTGCTCCGTTTATTTGACAGATGACAGCTATTTATAGTAAATGTGTAACATTTTTGAAAATTAAAATTTTACTAGTGGAATTTAGGGGTTATTTTCCACTCGAGGGACTAACATTTCTGTTGAAAGACCTTTTTTATACGGGCACCATCTTCAGTGTTAAACCTATTTGTAAACAAACCCATTGCGATAGCTCATTGTCAAACAGTGAACAGGTTTACAATTAATGAAATTGCCACAACAAAATAAATGGAGAGTTACTACGGCTGCCGGTATGGTCGCGTCGCTGCGCAAGTGAGGAGACACTGCTTCTACCATAGACTCAACACCGGGAGCTTTTTGTAGCAAACCAGGGCTGGAAATAAACCCCCATCCCCTTTCAAGCCAAAAGCAACGCAAAATCTGGTGTTTGCCTTTGCCATTTGTTCACAACCGAATCAAAAATCTCACAAACAACAAATCGCAGGATTGTCCAAAAAAATCACAGATCGGAGTGTTCTCCCCCTTCTTCCTTTTTGAACCACTTTCCCATTTCAAACACAGGGGAGAAGTTGCGGTGGGCAGCTCTGAAGTGGGGTGAGGGTGATGTGGTGTCTGATCGTGTCTTTTGTGCTCTTTGCAGGAATTAGGAGACTTCAAAGGGTCACACAGAGGGTTACTGCCAGCCCCAAGAGGACATTGAGAGGACGCCCATGGGTGATGATACACCACATACATTCAGCACCATGCCAAGGGGGCTGGGGGTGGGAAGAGTGGAGGCATGTGTTGAAGACATTGCAGTGATCGGGGACTCGGCTGCCACCTTTGGCATTGCATTGCTCAGAGCGGACATCTGCTATGGAGACGTGGTTTCTTCCCTGCTGCGGTGTGGCTCTTGGTTGGGATCTGGCCCAGAGGCCTGGCATGCATTTTCCAAAATAATAATACCATAAATATATGTTTAAAACCCCAAACTCACAATATGAAAGTATAAAAGGTCCTAATCTAAATAAGCATCTTTAAAATTCCTTGAGGGAAGAGACCAATTTCACTGTGTGCAGTGACAAGGCATGAAACATTTGGGGAGTGCCATCAGTGCAGCACCCGCAGAGGCTGCTCGAACCAGGGTGGCACGCTCCTCCAGCAGACACCAAAGGGTGAAAGCCAGAGCCAACATGATCCACAGCACCACAAGAATGGGGTATGTATTCACGCACCTTATCCCCTATAATATTGTTACCAAAAGCATGTGAGGGTCAAGAAGGGAATTATTTCAAAATAAAATACTTACAGGGCCACTTGTTGGAGATTTTGTTTGACAGACCGTCAGCGGTGTACTGCTTGCCCTCCCAACCTTGCTGTTATTGCCCCTCATAATGGCCCAGAGGTTGTGCACCTCCCACCATCAGGGATGAGGGATTTGCTCCGTTGGCATGTTTTCCAGAGTGTCAGTTCCTTGCTCTTCATTTCTTAAACACAAAACTGCAAAAAGGCATCCACTTTGGAGAAGAATAGAGCTATTTAAGGGGCAAATGCTGCTCTGAGTAACCCCTGAGATGCATCTGTGGTGACTTCATCTGCTCCCTTAGAGCTGGTCCTGGCTTCCCTTCCCAGCTGAAGCCACAGTGGCATCATGAGCTTCACCTCTCCCGCGTAGCTATTCAGTGCTGCTGCCACTGCACGTCTCCCTCTGCTTGGCCTCGGTGGCACGGCTTGTCACACGGGGTTACAGCCTGGAACAGGTTAAAGGGAAAAAAAGTCCTCAAGAAAAGACATTGCTCATAGGGAAAAGGGAGGGATCCTGCCTTTTCCCAACAAGTTGCTTTTTCCCTTTCTGCTCTTGCTCTCGAAGAAAACTTAAGTCTTGTTGCTGCAATAAAAAGTTTCTCATTATACATGTTAACTTTTTTTTTAAGCCTTTCTAATTCAACTTTCAAGACTTTTCCCTCCTTTACCCCCTTGCTGAGCTTTGTTCCTCATCTCAAAAACAATAAGACATTACTGTGAGATGGTGCTGGAGTGTTGGCTTACCAGTGCCATGGTATTATTGCAGGAAGTTATGTCCTTATATTTTAGCTGCCTCATCTTTTCATTTTTTTCATGAATACATGGAAGTAATAGTTTTGTCCCCATTCCTGGCTGTCCAGATGCTTACCGCTGGAGACAGGAGGAAAGCATGACCAAGGGGATAGGTGTCCATGAGCAGTGACCAACCTTTCATGTGGGTTGCATAGAAAAGACTGCAGAGATGAGATTAAAGCAAGAGCAACTTCATGCTAATTGTGCTACTTCGTTATACAGGGCCTTGCCTTTGTCTTCTTCTAGTATAATCTTACGCTGCGTTCAGAGGAAAAAGGGAATAGGGAAGCAAATAGGTCATTCCACAGGGTGCTAATGCTGCAGCCAAAGTCGAGCAAGAGTAGCCTGTGTCTGGCCATTAGTGCAGGTTGCCTTATGAATGGTTTTAATTAGTTATGTCAGGGAGAGCTGGGAACCCAAAGGGCAGGCTCTTTGCTTCTTCCCCCATTGGGTGTTTGCTGTTTCTTTTTTTAGTGTCTGCTCGTGATGAACTAAAGTCCTGCAACTAGACAAATGTTCTTAATTAAGCAGAGGCAGAAGCAGATATTCCATGGATATCAGGAGTTGCCTCAAACATGACATTTGAAGGACATCAGGTGGCAAAAAGCAATTTCTCATGTCATGCCGTGTTTGATAGTGTACATATATACCATTTTTTTTTAAATTCTAGATTTTTCCATAGCCCTGAGCCTGTGTTCCTTATGCTTTCTAGGTTCTCTCCAAAATAATATGAAAGTTATTTAGAAAAAAAAAAAAAGTAAAGTAAGAGTGGTTCCACCAGCTCATTTTTTTTGGTGGTCATCCAATGGTAGAAAGAAGTAGGAAATTTTTCATCACAAAAATTAGGTATTTTTAAATGGAGAGTACAAAGAAAAGATAAAAATCTGAGCACTTGGACCTGTGTCTCTTTCCAGTTGATTTTTCTTTGTAATTAATACAAGAGCATTATGGAACCCAATACTTCTTCGGCCAAACCTTACCATGTCTCTGAAATAGCAAAATATGGGAACGGACAGGTAGGGACATTTTTGGTAAATATACACTGAATGGACTTTTGTTTGTTTGTTTCATAGAGCAATTTATTTCATGAAAGAGAAAGATTTTCTCCAAATGTGAAATTTTAATAATTTTTATAAGAAATTTCATCTGTTAAGTTAGGCGGTCTGTTTGCCGGTTGCCTCGCTAATTTGAGACACAAAAAAATGGGCTGATCTGATCCAGTATCCTACAGAACCTCAAAAACACAGACGCCGGCTTCCCGTGTCCTTAAATGCCAAGGTTTAATTTGCAAACGCCGTTGGTTGCAGCTGGAGGAGGGGGCTGCGTGTGTCTCGCTGGAGACCACATTGAACCTGCGGCAGCACGTGGCTCGGTGCATCCCTCCTCCCTTCATCCCTGGACCACAAGAGCACTCAGCTCCAGGTTCCATCCCTCTCCCCTTCGGCAACACCGGGGGAGGCAGAATCCCCTGCCTGGGGGGCGCGGGGGTGACTGTGCTCCCCGCGCCAGGCGACCTGTTGAGATTACAAAATCGGGTGACACGAGCGGAGCCTCCTGACAAAAACCCTTCTGAATTGCTCTCAGTTTGAACACTGGTGCTTGTTCTTTTGGGAAAGTTTATGCTTTAGGCAGAGCTTTTCTACAAGCTTTTGCACCATACGTGTATACATTATACCTCCAAATTGCCTCCAAGCTGACAGTCTTTCGGGTGTATTAACTACTTTACTACCAAAGGGGCAGCCAGATTAATACATATTTTTAAACTGCCGAAGCAAAATGTTTCAGAACAGTCTTTTCTGCAAATCTTTGACTTAGTGTTCAAATCTGAAAACAAGCCCATCAGCAACAGCTCAAGTCCATCAAAATACCTCGGTGCCTTGATTGATAAATACGGCGTGTTTACACTGTGACTACTGCATGCTATTTTCTGTCAGTGCTAATTTATCTGAAAGTCTTAACCTGTGTGTTATAAATTCAGTAGCGTTTTATAATGAGGGCTGTTGAAATAAATCACTCCCTGAAAATAATATTCAAAGAAGTCGTAAAGTCTTTCGCCGCACGGATTCTGGCGTATGAATAGCTGTGACACCCAGACAGACAGACACATTAACCTCTTAGAAATCCGGAGAATCTAAGCCTTTTAAGTGTTGCCGCATGCAATTCTTCCATAAAAAGAGGTATACAGCATTAAAGCTCTCTATCACAAGTGGCTTTAATATTGAAAGCCTCCACCGTAGACAGAGGGAGAAAGGTGGAGTGGGGGGAAGAAGGAGGAGAACATCTATCCTGTATGTATTTATATTATTAGGCTCAGATTATTATTATTTTTACTGCAGGCTTCCCTTCTGTTTGCCAGTGAATCGGGTTTTGTCGCCAGCATTTCTCAGGGCACGCGCACCCGGACCTCGGTGGTACACAGGGCTCTATTAAGCCGCCGTTCAATAGTTTGGTGATATTCAGACAATATTGAAACATTCCCAAATGAACTTTGCAGGGAGACATTTTCATTCGCTGCCTCCCTCCTCATGCATATTAACAAATGGTATGCAAGGCCTCATTTAATTCACTGATTTTACATTCGGATCACTTTCTCTTTTACAGCTATTTTTACCGGGCTTCATTAATCTTTGTTGAATACAATGGCATACATCTTTAATGCGGCCGCTGTCAAGTCATATTTCAGTAAGAGCTGCAAACTGAATGACAGCAAGCAATATTAATAAATTTAACATAGACTATATCAATTTTTAACAGAATGAATGTGGAAAGCTAAATGTATTATTTTTCGTTTAAATCATAGGGTTTATCACCGGTTAAGTAGCAGCGATTTCGGGAAACTTGTGACGTGCCGTACAAATAGATTTACATCTCATTAATAAGTAAATTAGGCAAATGCCTTTCAAGTTCAGACAAGTACATAAGTGTAATCTCCATATTAAAGGAGTAGTCTTTGATAAACCACTGAGGAATTGCAGCAGCCAACTATGTGACATGTTGCCAGTGCCTGAACTCTTCCACATTCCCACCTTTAATTACACTGGTTCATTACTAAAGAGATAAGTGTCTCTCCAGTTAAGATTCTATAAATGAGCAGCATGCGGGATCCTCCCAAATCATTTTTGCAGAAACCATGAAAAGGTGGTAACAGTTATGAAAAAACGAATTATCACCTGCTCTCTTTCTTCCTTCCCTGTAATAACATTAAAATATTAAGATGAATTCCTTTTAAATCTAGGAAAGAAATTGTCCATTAAGAGATGCTGTTTTGTTTAAGAAAGAAAGAACCGTTAAAAAAAAAAAAGAAAAGAAAAGAGAAAGAAAAAAAGAAAAGAGAAAACTCTTCTGAATTTTTTTTAATTTCCCTTCATAAATCCCAACAGAGATAATTTGCTGTAAAATTTAAACCCAGTGAGAACTTGTCTGTCTGTGTTAAATAAAAAAGTTACGGTTGGTAGGAGACATGTTTTTGCAGTAGCTTTAGCGATTATAGGAAATTACATGCAAAGCCAGAGTTCTGATCCTAAGTTAATTTATAATTGGAAAAAACTTATTAATTAGCTATGTCATTCTAATTAAGAATTAGAGGAGTGTGCATTAGAAAGTCAGTCAATATCCAGCTGACAGAATTAAAAAAACCCACAGAAGTCTGCAAGCTCCGTAGCTCTGTCCACCGTCTCCCCTGTCGTTTTTAAGGAATTTTCTGGTGTCTAGCAGAATTTAGCCCGTTAAATACAGATATCAAAGGAAATAAATTGGGAATTTTGTCGTGCTGGAAAAGGACGCCCTAAACCGAGCTGGCAGAGGTGTTTTTCAGGGCACATTTTGCCCCTTTCAGGGTAATCCTGAAATGCAGCTCGTGTCCGGAGGGTCCCATCCTCCTGCAGCTGGGGAAAGCCGTACATGCATCCCTGCAGCGGTACCCACCAGCGCACACCTTCCGATACCCAAGCAATCGATCTTCCTGAAAAAAAACACCGAAAATATTCATGAATAAAGACAAAGGATGTAACTCTGAGGCCCTGCCATGATCGCATAGGGAAGGACTACAAATTTTGCCAATGGAGTTATGTATAAACAGTGAGCGGGGACGTGTACATTTGCCTACATATATGTATTTCCCATAGTGCCAGCCTCAGTCCTCTCGGTACGTTCCCCCTTTAGGCCCTTTTTCTGAGATTATTATAATTCATTCTTTAAGAAACACCCCATGTGTAAATAGTTTTTGTTAATGTTTTTCTCTCTCCAGTGTGCTAGAATTTTAAAGAGCGTTTTAATATGAAATTAGATAGAAAGTTTGGACCTTTTTGTAATTAAAATTAATATGCATGTTACTGATACAGGCTTCATAGGTCTGAAATATACTTTTATTTAGACAAATATTGAAAGAGAGGCAGACTCGACCAAATGTGAAACACAGCCTGGATGAAAATGAAACCAGTTCTTCGCATTGAGAATTGGCAAGGCTGGAAATACAAAAGGAGAAGTAAAACTATAAAAGCTAATGTCTCAGATAATTGCACCGTCCAAAAATAAAATAAAATAAAATAAAATGATTAAAATAATCTGACCTAAGCCTTTCACATTTGTATGGACCATTTTCCATTTTGTGGGTTTGCTTTCAATTAGAGTAGGGAAAAAAAAAGCTGGAGTGCTCAGTGATGGAATTCAGTTTACTTATTTGAATACCAAAAGATGACCCACTCCTAATGATATAAAAAATCTTTTGCATTAGCAAATTTCTATTCTGTATTTGTTTTGCTAGCACAACACAATATTCACTTAATATGCTACTAGTATCGTATCAAGTTAATGATCTGTTGTATGTATAGAGTAAGCTTGTTACTCATTTTAAATTAGATACAAAAGCACCACTATATGGAAATTTGAATACTTGGGATTTTTATGAAATTATAGGACTTTCATGCTTTAACAGTCTATAGACAGCCTTAGCAAAACAGCAATAGTTAGCTTTGTTAATGTGACATTGCAGATCCAGATTCTGCTTAGCCTGATTTAATGGACCTCAAAATAAATGGTTGTAAAGAGCTCCTCTCCATCTTCAGGTCCTCTAGCTCAAAATTTAAAGATTACTTTATGAAATGCATTCAAGGAGTTGGATTTCAAAGCAACTAGTACAGGGTACCCCTGCTCTGAATGAGCCAGCTCTTGCAGACTTTGCTGGGTGTCCAAGTAAACTAATGCCAACTGCTCGCAACATTCGCTCCCAAGGCATGTATTTGCATATTTTCAGAAAAAAATATTTCTCAGCCAAGGTGTTTAAGCTTGTGGAAAAATGTAAATATGAGTAGAGTTAAATCCTACAGTCATTTAACATCCTTTAGCAGGCCTACAGCTGATACTGGTCTTTGCTGCAGTTCTTCTGAGAGCCTCCTACGTATGCGTGCCGCACACCACCACCTAATTAATGGTAGTCTAGAGCCTAAAGACGTAGTATTTCTTATCAGTTTAGAAATAGCAGACAGACGCAGGAAATACGGTGTCACGCTTCTCAGAAGAATTCTCCTTTGTGCAATTTGTTCACTTTATTCTAGTCAAAAAGGAGAGCAGTATGTTCAACTTAGGGAAGCACTCGGGCTTTGCACGCCTGAAGCGCGGCTATGCCCACTGAGTATAAGTCAGTGAGCGGCACCCACCCGCTCCACCTTGACCGACACTGCTGCCCCACCGAGAACATGAGCTTCATGAATGTCCAGGAGCTATGTGGGTGACAGCTGAGCCCCACTAGAATAGGAATAAAACACCCCGCTGGTGTCCCCAGGATCTCACGTGGTCCCAGGAAGGTCAGAGCCTTGAATCTTTGCTGGCAATTTTGCCAGAGCAAGGCAAAGCGGGCTTGGGTCCGCATCATCCAAAAGCAGCAGTGCTTCACCAGCACGACT
Source organism: Pluvialis apricaria (assembly GCA_017639485.1). Taxonomy (NCBI): domain Eukaryota; kingdom Metazoa; phylum Chordata; class Aves; order Charadriiformes; family Charadriidae; genus Pluvialis; species Pluvialis apricaria. Next base: position 39,500,467 of record CM030013.1, read on the forward strand.
TCTGTGCATTTCTCCAGACCATTTAATGAGAAAACCAGTACCGTTAGATCCAAAATCCAGTCCAGATCAATATTGTCTTAGTCCGTCCTGTCTAAGCATATTCATATTTCAACCACCTACTTGCTGTTTCCTTGTGGCTCCAGCGTAACCCAGACTCAGCTGATTTTCCTCTCGAGTCTCCTCCATTGATGTGACCCCATGTGCCCAGGAAGGAGTCTCCCTCCTGGCACAGCCACCACCTCCCTGGGGCAAGATTTTAAGCCCATTTGCTTACTCTAGCTGAGATATTTGGGGCTGACTTCACGAGGTGCTGCAGATCTCTCCTGCACGCCAGGCGTGCAGGCAGCAGGGATGGTCGGGAAAATGTCAAGACAGCAATGTGTGATGGCCTGAGCTCAAGGAGGATGGTTTCCACCTCCTTTCGGAACACTCCAGAGGGCCATTTCTCAGGCTGGAGTGCCACACATAATAAATCTGCAGTGGCAGTAGCATGTTTTGGGTCTCCCCACTCTGTTTTCATGTGTGGCGTAAAGGGAAGCCACTGCCTGGTGTCACCCGCTGGGGACATGGAGAGATGATGCTGGTCTGGATGGAAGGAAAGGTTTGTGAACGATGGCGTTTGCAATCATCTCAGGGAAAAAAGATCCCCCTCATCTCCTTTTTCATCATTTACAGATGCTTTATGCACGGTTTCAAAAGACTGGCTAGGGATTACTCCATCTTCTCTTCAGCCAGGCTGAGGTTTAGATGTGCAGCTATATGAGGGAGGGAAAAAAGGGGAAAACATTAAGGTTTTTTTGTGAGTGACTACCCAAGAACTCGTGTAAGTTTCTGTGTTTGTTGAAGAAGATTTCTTCTTAAAATGACATTGTAAAGGGTGGTACAGGCTGTGTTGCAGGTTCTGGACACCTCATCCTACCTCCTGGTGCCGTAGCACGGGCGTGTTTGCATTGTCCCTCAGCGATCACTGGAAACGGGACTCACCAGCACCAATTAATTACACCCTTTCATTACACAGATGAATTAGGCTGGCCCCAACCAATAGTGTTAATGAAATGCCATTTACTCAAAAGCACCCCTTAAGCTAAGCATGCTGGTGATGCTGGGCCAGACTCCTGCTGGTGGGGCACGTCAAGGCACTGAACTTGCGGTATGCCTCTGTGGGTGATGCTGGATCCATGGCTTGTCCAGCACCATGGTGACAGACAGAGCATTGCCGTACGGACAGAGCATTGCTGGATGGGCAGAGCATCACTCTACGGACAGAGCATCACCAGATGGACAGGGCATCACCAGACGGATGGACATCACCAGATGGACAGAGCATTGCCGGATGGACAGAGCATCACTGGATGGGCAGAGCATCACCAGATGGGCAGAGCATCGCCAGATAGGCAGAGCATCACAGGACAGGCAGGCTATCGTTGTGTGGCCACCACCAAGATGCTGCAAAAGAGCAAACTTTGGCTGTGCTCCCTTTTCAAAATGCAACTATGTAAAGGTCACAGAGGAGGAGATGAAACTAGGAGTTGTAATAAGGAAGGAGAAATAAAAAATAATGACAGAAATAAATTGTCATAAGAGGGGATACAGTTATGATTTATTGTGATATTCTACAAATTTGGAGGTGATTAAAAGCCACCTAAAATTCACATTAACAAGTCACATAAAAATGGAATTAAACTAGTGGGCATAATGTGGCAGGGTATAAAGAAAAATCATGACAGAAATAAATTGACAGAAGAATGATACTATTCAAGTTTTACTCTGTCGCGTCACACTGACAGGAGACTAGTATTTTAATTTCAGAGTTGTGGTTGAGTTTTTGGAGTTCATTAAAGGCCCACATTAAGAATCTCATAAAAGTGAGAAGAAATTAGTGACCATAATGTGGCAGAGGAAATAAAGAAACAATAATGACAGAAATAAATTGACAGAAGAATGATACACTTAATGTTTCACTCTGACACCCTCTATTAATAGGCCGCTGCAAGCTGGAGCAAATGTCATTCATATTTTAGCCAAAGTATACCACTAATTAGGCCGGCTTTCTGCACTGGAATTAAATTTGAGATCCCTCACCTTTAGAGTGGGATCATTTGAATTCGAAAGAAAAGAGCTGGTGACAGAAAAAAAAACTTTCTGCTCGGGCTCTTCTAATGAGATAAAATTCCCCCTTCTCCCCATTTCCTAGCTATAATTGCTGATTATGTTGTTACACAGGAGCGGCTCTCCGCTCTCTCCTCCCCATCATTATGATTTAGTCTGGCATATCGGGGTGCTTCAAACACGGACTGAAGTGGTTTGAGTCTAATTTAGCACTCATTTAGGCCGCAGGTACCGACGAAGGTAAACACCGCATTGTTATAATTAATTACCCCTTAGGCCTAGCCAGGCCAGCTCTGTTTCAGCTGACCCTTATAATAATAAGGCTTAGGGGCATATTGTATTTCTTTTGACAGATTAATTAGAAATTCAGCCGTGGAGGTACAAAGCAACTCTGTCATGAATATTTAAATGGACTGACACAAAAAATCATGAAAGGGCTGCTGAACTACATGACAGACAGGGGATATTAGCCAAGTGATTCTAATCAATAATCTCTTGATCTCTTACATATTAATACACTGCCTGCTGTTATTAAGCTCCATAATAAGGAAGGGGAGAGAAAGTTAGTGTAGCTCTGCTGTAGGGCTCGCCGGGCCCCCAGTGTATACACTAACTGACGGAGAAAATGCACAGAGGAGCCGAGCCTCAGCCTCTTCAATCTCATCCAATCTTAAGGAATGGCAGCTCTGAGCATCGCCGGCCGGATAATTATTGGCCCTGACAAGGTGAAGGCGTTTGCAGGCAAATGAGATGGGAAGTAGGATAAGTCCCCAGACCACCCAGCGCAGGGCACGCTCAAAACCAACCGCGCGCTACCGGGCGGGCTTGTATTTGCTTTAGCAGGGGAAATATGGGAATCACAGCGCTTTTGAGTCGTGTTGAAGGGTCAGTGACAGTCGAACACTGGGAGCTTGCTGTTACTGTTGTTAATGTTAACTTTAACACCAAGTCAACTGGATTTACCCCCGGTCCCTTTGCTCATCTCCTATAACATCAAGGCCACCGAGTGAATTAAGCAGCGTAGTAGAGCTGAATATCATCTAAATTCATTACAGCCGGTTCCTCCTGTAAATGGGGGAGGAAGCGACGCGCGTTGCTCTGGAAATGTGCCGCCGCCACATCACCAAAGACTTTCTTTGTGCTGCACGGGCTCGGGGTTGGGTAGAGAGTTAGCCGCAGCAACGCGCCGGCGCCGGATAAAGGGGGTTAGTGTAATGAGAACTGTAAGTATTCGCAGAGCTAATATGGTCTGTTATCTCCGAAAAATGATCCCTACAATGTGCTCGTGTGGTGCGAGAGAAAGGGCTCAGCTGGAAAGGGAACTGGACCGGCTCCAGTATCTGGCTAAACAACTTAAAAATAAAAAAAAAAAGATTAAATGACAGGAGCAGGGAGTGATTATTAACATATTTAAATCGCATGCACACAATGTTCAGATGGGATTATAGGGACGATGTCAGCTTTTTGAAAAATGATTCGACAGCCAAAATATTAGATTTTTGGTTTGTTCTGTTTTGATTAAAAGGGAATGCCAGAGTTGGTGCGCCTCGACGGTCCCCGGCAGTGCCTGCAGGCAACAGCAGCCTGTCCCAGGCCAGGAAGAAGCAATTTGGATTTCAGAGCTGGATTTGCCTCATCACAGAAAACCCTACAAAGGTTGCAGTGAATTTGCCTAATTTCCGTGGGACAGCGGAGCAGAGGAGAGGGTTGGAGCATGTATGTCTGTATACAGAACATAGTTGATGCCACCTGACTCCCATGGCCTCAGTGTGCCCCTTCTAACAAGTCCAGACTGGGACTGATAGTATCACCAGCCTCTTAGCCCCTAATAACTCATCCTGTACTTTATCTGATTAGGTGTCTCTGAGCTATCCACAAGAAAAAAAAACAAAACAGATTGAAGGGAAAACCCAATTACAGCAGCTTAATGAGCAACCCCAAAAGCTGTAAGACCTCAGTGCCACCAGAAGAAGACTGGCAAGCTGTGAAACCACTCCTGATGGGGTGGGAACCCTCCTGGAATCAACGGCAGCCCCAGGAGGGTGCCCTGGGTCTCGTTGCTGCTTGCCTCTCCTGTGGGTGCTGCAAAAGGGACGGCAAATGTTTGCATGAGGGCAGGGTTCATGTTCGGGGTAGAAGGGAACCATGCCCAGCTGTCTAGCATGCTGTGACAAGATGTTATTTCATGTTGTGATTGCACATTGAATGGTTTCCTAAACTCTGTTTCAAAAATCATACGTTTATGGGCACAGTGCCATCATACTGTGAGTAAAAAAGCCCTGTCCCATTTACAGACCTCATCTGGTGAAGGATTCGCTGCTTTGAGTGAACTCCGTAAATGCTTTGGGTTTTGCAGGAGCACTAAGTTAAAAATACGTAAATCTTAAAAGTGCATTTACTCTTAAAAAAACCCTACCCTGAATTTATCAACACTTATATTTGCAGGTCACACTTTACTTGCACTTATAAGTTTAAGTCTAACCCTTCTCATTACTTCAATGCTGCTTTTAAACCTCTAATGCATATTTAAGTGGTAGTATTAAAAAACAGTGTGTCGACTGCCATTGATGTGCGATGTAGGGCACTGACCCTTTGAACGCATTATCATGTCATTGGACCCATTAAATGTAGCCATTTCTGTTGCTCTTAATTGGCTTGTGCTGCGTGTAGCGGTTGCAAGTGGTTATAGTTTATGCCATGAATTATAATAACAATAATATCGGTTATGCAGCAGAGATCTATATGGGTAACAAATGTGTATGCTCAGTGATTGCTGAGAGTATCACATCCATTCAATTCATCACCCCTCCCCTTTAAAAGTAATAGAAGTTTAATTTACGAGATCAAAATCAGCTTGTGGCCACTACTCTGCCCATGCCTTTTAATTAAATGAGCAACATCTTCCAAAGCAGTGTTACTGGGCTGGTTCTGCTCATGAAACAACGTGCTGTTCCTTATGAATCAATTTTTTTAAGTATCTGGCCCTGAAAAAGAAACCCCATACATCCTATCTGCTTTTGGTAGGAAACTGCAACTTCTCTTTCTCTTTTTTTTTCCTTTTTTTTTTTTTTCCTTTTAAAAAATTGGATGTCAGAATTCATTTGGACTAAGGCCAGGGTATTTTATGGCAAGTTTCAGCAGCTGAAAATATTTGCATCTGATTTATAAAGTTTTGCAAATCGATGTAAATGCGAGACAGAGCCTAACGACGGTGGCACTGCCTGCCATGCTGTTACAATTAGAGGCTGGACCACACCGAGTCCCTGGCATGGAAGTGGCCTGAACTTTGGATCCCGAGTTGTGTTTCCAGGGGCCAAATCAAAGCTCTAGGCCCTAACACTCCTGAAACGCAGAGATCTCTGGAGCTGGCTCAAAATTTTATAGCCAGGACCCATTTCCAATAATTAGAACTGTTGTCTTTAAATATCAATGGAAGCCATGATGTTTGAGCATTTGCAGCTGGACATGCATGAGTACCCTTCTCGCTGGTCTGGTGCTCCCCAAGAACAGATAATTAAGAACAAGGAAAACAGACCCCAAGCAAATGCCAAATTAAATGTCCAAATGCAAAATGTGTAGTAATTGCAATAGTAACAGTGGTGATGACAGCAACAATCATTTCTAGCCTAGCAGTTTTGTTTATAAAAATGTTAGTAAAAGGTGCAGAGCTGGAAACAAATAACTTTACCTCAGCCCCTTTATTGCAAAAACATAATAAAGTGCAAGCCAAGAAGTAAATTCATTGCAAGTCATATTAAAGGTTTTGGACCAAAGTGAAGCTGTTACAAACTACATCTGTAAAAATTGTGTAATTATTATGGGTGGGTAAAATCTGGCAAGAATTATTTTCTTAAGTAAAGCGTAAAAGAGAACAGATGTGCTGTAACTGACACATTTATTTTTTGCCAGTTTCACTAATTCTGTGCAAAAAGTTGTTCTCGTTTATCATATTATTCAATGGATTTCAAATTAGCGAGGCAACGGTGACTTTTTTCATTGTCCCAATTTTAATGCCTGAGAAAAGAAGGGGGGTGGGGAAGGTTGTCTTACAGAAAGAAAATTAATTTGTTTTATTGGGCACTGAAAACCCAAGTCTTTTGTCAAACAGAGAAGAAAACATATATTTGGAGGGAGAGCTAGGTCACTAGTTAAATGTCAAGGTCTGCTAAAATCAAAAGGTAGGAGGGGTGGGTGACAATGAAATCTAAGTAGAAAACCATAAATGTAAAGAAACACCACTATTTCTGGGCTGGAGTGGAATGAGAAAAATGGCCAAAGACAAAGATAGGCAGCCTGGGTCTGGAAGTAATTATGGCCAAGTGAAGACAACTGAATTCCATATTACTTTGGTGGATGTCTGTAAAGGCAGTTTGGGGAGGTATTTTGGTAAGGTTTACTTTTTGGAGCTTAGCAACATAAATTTGTTGTCACTGAACTATTAAATAAAATAGACACATGTTGGCAAAGAGTGCACAGCCGAGGGATGGAACTGATTAAGGGACAGCCTATGAAATAATAGCTTAAATGGGCCCACTGCAGGATTTTAATATCCCATGACAACACTCAATTGTCAAATTCTGCTGGAGTGTCCAGGATGCTACTAAAATTAAGCCAGAAATTCCTAGATTTATTCTATTTTTTTTACAGCTAAGAACAGGAAATGCCAGTAAGCTGTGAGAATCTGAGCAAGAAACAAGAAACTGGGAAGAAAAGAGGATGGTCTAAAATTTTATGAGATTTTTGCCATTAAATCTATAACAAATGTCTTTCACCTACACACGATAAAGAGGCAATGTGGGATTTTAATTGGACTTTTGGCTTTTCTTCATTTGATTTAAACCTAGGTAGAATTTCAAACAATAACACTGGAACACCTGGTTAACACGTTAGATGATATGTATAGTTGTAAATTGTGGTTTTAATAGGTGTTCACTGGGGGATTGCAAAGGGTCCCATTGTTCGGCTTGGCAGATATTAAAAAAAGTTCATGAACTACTGGGATTTAAAACCCACTCACATGATTTTAATATTGCTCCAGTAATGTAATTTGATAATTTGACCAAACTTGTGGCCAATTTGTGGACAGAGAATCTAATGGTCACATTACGTGATTAAAGTACCCTGATAGAGGACTAAGCACAACTCCCGTTTTAATTTATTGCAACAGCCCAAGCTGGAGAACAGCAACAGTTACTGAAATCTGATAATCATCATATTACATGGGCATAATCAAAGAAATGCACGGAGGAAGTCTGCTTCCAAGAACAAACACAACCCACAAATACTCTGTGCATTTCTCCACTGCAAGAACGACCTAGGGTAAACCTTTTTGGCATGTAAGCTTCCTCTTCCTTTCCAGTTCAAGAACAAGGATGCATCAGGCTTTAAAGAGACCAATCACTTGGAATGGTTTGGGGCTTCTTTTTAAGCTTTTAAGAAACTTGGGTCTATTTGTGCCATCTGAGTTTGCATTCTGATTTTGGGCCTCCTGTGCAGCCAATGGAGAGAAGAGGACTGCCAAACTGGAGGGGTCACTGATGGCGTGAGTTTGGATCAGGAGTGCACATTTGAAGGAAATCGCGCAGTCATTCCCACTTGCTTCACTCTGTTTCAAATTGCAGAGAGGTTCTGGAGAGCATGAGCTTGAGACAACTCAACCTGCACAAGCCCCTGGGACCCAACCAGCTGCCTCATCCTATAACTCTACCCTCCCCAAAAGGTTGATGAGATCAGGGTGGCATCCAACATAGGATGTCACCACCTGGTTGAGAGGACAATCAGATGGGTAAAGAACCACACGGATGATGGGGCTGAGCACCGTGGTTGGTGGTGGTGCTGTGCCTCCTGGCCAGGATCAAATGTGGCGTTCTAGCACCCATCCTGGGACAGTTCTGTGGGATATCCTCACTCACGCCTGGGTGTAGTGATGGAGGACAGTCACTGCAGGTCCCCCAGTGACACTCAGATGAAGGATGCATCCATGGGCTCCAGGATAGGGCTGCGGGCACCAAGCCCCATGCCCAGGGAGGGGCAGCGCTGGCAGTGACAGCAGCAGGATTTGCTCCATCAGCAGTGCAGCCCCAAGGTGGGCAATATGGGGACAGGGTCCTCAACACCAGCAGGCTTCCCCATCCCGCTGGCCTGAAGCCTCTCATGCTCCAGAGCAGTTCAGCCCTTGCACTTGCCTCTTGCTCCCAGTTTAAACACCAAAGTTAGCAAACTGAATTCAGACTGTGAGTATCTCCCCCTCCCTTTTATACCTGAGGCTGAAGAGACCTTGGCGATACAGTTTTAAAATTTCAGAGCTCGTTTCTTTTCCCTGGAGTGTTTCCGTGGACAGCAGCAAAGTTTTCCTCTGCTTTTCACTTGCCTGACTGTCAGTTCAGGTCCTTCCAGCTGCAGCTCCCTGCCCCATTCCCTTTGTTGTATCTCTGCTTTAATTTCACTGGATATTTGTCCTTCGTTTCTATGCATCTTTGTTGAGTTTCTTGAGCAAGTTAGAACAATAAACTCAACGCAAAAACTTTTCCCACGTCTCCTTTTCTCTTTACACTCCTGCTGTAACTGTACACCTTGCTTTCCTCCTCCACTTTCCCGCTTAGAAATCTTTCATAGATAAGAAGACCTCCCCTAGGCCCTGATTCAGCAGAGCACTTAAGCACGTGCTTATCTTTAAATACCTTTGTAAAAGCTTTTGCTGAATCAGGATCTTAGCGTTTCTCCTCATCTAACTGCTGTTCTCCCATGGTTATTTCGGTATTTGCTTACAGGAAAATCTGAGCGCACTGTGCATGGATGATGTCAGCAGTTTTTTTGCCCCATCCAGCTGAAGTATTTACATGCACTCAGCATAAGAGCGAGGCAAACGGCATGCAGCAGGTAATCTGATGCCCATCAGGCTCTATACCATGGTTTTTATGTGTAAAAAAGTTTTGAATGCTGTTACTATCGGGTCAGTTCCTCCAATGACTTGTAGCGGTAAGGATGACAAACCTCCCAGGCATCTAAAAATGTGTAGTCTCATCTCAGTTTACACTAAAAAATTTGGATCCAAATACCAGCCATATTCAACTACTTCATTTTTACAAATTTAGTCCAAATGGCTGAGAGATTGCTATGCAGCCATATATATTTTTACTCTAGTAGCTGCTAAGTACAGTTGGTTTTAAAAAAGACGTTATTGTCCTTAATAAACTGTTGATACATAAATGTTTAATTCCCTTTGCCAGGAGACAGCGGGGTGATGACTCTGTAATTCATTTTAAAAGATATCATGGACCAGTGCAAATGTGTCTGTAATTATTCATTGCAACCGGAGTCAGCTGTAGTCCATACCAGGCATGCCAACCTCTTCACTTTGAATATTTTTTTTAATACTCTGCTTATATATGTCACCTTTTACTTTCAAACTGCAACTACAGAACAAGTCTTTAGCTGCTATTTGAGTAGCAGTAGTAGTGAGATCTACAGAGTCTTCCTCCATCCTTCTTGGGAGCATGAGGAGGTCTGATCCTGCGAGAAGGGCTTCCTGGGGCTTCTTCTAGTGGCTGGTGGTGCATCTGGGAGCCAAACTTCTAAGAAAAATGATGCAGCGAAATGCAGATGGAAAGGCGTGACACTCCACGAGGTTAACCTCTCATGATCGTTACCAACTGCACCACGGGATGAAAAAGGGCTGTAAGATTTAAAGGAGGAGAAAACAGGACCATTGTATTTAGTATTTCTTTCCTGCTTCACCATGCGAGGTTTTACACCGTTTCTCACTCTCCATGTAACACCTTTCCTTTCCCTGTGTTTTCCTATGAGGACAGGGTGAGAGAGTTGGTGGTGTTCAGCCTGGAGAAGAGAAGGCTCCGCAGAGACCTTAGAACTCCTTCCAGTGCCTAAAGGGGCTCCAGGAGAGCTGGGGAGGGACTTTTTACAAGGGCATGGAGTGATAGGACGAGGGGGAATGGCTTCAAACTGGGAGAGGGCAGATTTAGATGATATATTTGGAAGAAATTCTTTCTTGTGCGGGTGGTGAGCCCCTGGCCCAGGTTGCCCAGAGAAGCTGTGGCTGCCCCATCCCTGGAGGTGTTCAAGGCCAGGTTGGATAGGGCTTGGAGCAACCTAGGCTGGTGGGAGGTGTCCCTGCCCAGGGCAGAGCGGGGTGGAACTCAATGATCTTCAAGGTCCCTTCCAACCTAAACCATTCTGTGATTCTATGATTCTAAGGACTGAAGGGCTCAGAGGCAACTGAGACTGGAGAAGTCTTGGCCATACTGTTTGATGTCTGGGAGCAAAGCTGGTAAAAGGGGGAGCTCATATGTAGGTCTGTGAACACACCTCAGCAAACTAGAAAGTACAGGGCAAACGCAAAGGATGCAAATGATATTGGATGGATTTTTCTTTTTTTCTCTCCAATAAACATTTTGTGCACATTCAAAGTAAGTAAAGGACAGACCAACAATTTCCCCCCACCCCTGCAGCAGCTTGATGAATTGTAAATTATTTTTTGAAGTTTTTTCTTCTTTTCCTGGCTCAGATGGGAGAGGAAGTTGATGTTTTCCAAAGGGTCATATCATACAAAAGAGAGAACAAACACCCTCTTATAGGATCTAGTACCTGTCGGGGTTGCATATACATTTTGGGGTAAATTGTAAAAACATATTAAAATCTTTCTGCAAGTCCCATTTTGCTTTGATGTGTAATGTGAACTGCTCAACTGATGATGGCCAGGCTGTGGGTATTTGGGGTTCATTAAATCGCTGTTATCAAAATATGGTGTGACTTTACCTCAATAACGTTACATCTCATTCTTTCTCTCCAATCTATAGCTTTTCAGGGACTAGAAAGTATTTTCATTATTTTGGAAAATCACTTAACACGTTCAAGATTTAATTAGAAGTAAATAATAATTATTAGAAGACGGCAATCTCTCCCAAATGCTAGGGAAGTTTGGGATTAGGTTGAAATGTACCGTTTAACACCACGGGCCATTCTCCAGTGCTGAGCTTTGAACTGAAGTTGAGAAAAATAAACAAATTCCTCCTTATATGCTGAAGGCTCAACAATGACCTAATGACTCCATGGCAAGCTAGGGTCATCCCAATAGCTTCATATGAATTAGTCTGGGTTTATATGGATGTGAGGAGACCCGTGTGTTGGTCAGCAGACTGGAGTAGATGCAAAATTGTCCCCAGTAGCTTGGGGAAGTTACTGAGAAGAGGCTTGTTCAAAGGTCTTGTGTACTAGAAACAGGAATGGAAGGATCAAAATGATTCATTTTAATGAAATACGCTAGCACTTTCAGTTTATACCAAAACAGCATGGAGAAAAATCTGATCTTCTAAGAGATCCAAGCCAAAATTAATCTCAAGCAGATCCAACATAACACGGTGCATATTATTGAAGGCTGGAGTCCTGATGGTCTGCGTGAACTCCCTGGAGAATGCCAGCAGCCGCACAAATGTCCATTTTTCCAGGTTCACCATTGCTAATGCACACAGACTGAGCACACAGTGCCAGCGCTGGAAGACGACAGGGTCTCTGAAGGCCCAGCCTGAAATCTTTAGCAAACCCCATGTGTCTTTCATTCATTTCAATAGGAAATGTCGTGGGACTCGTGAGATTCCATTCATTTTTTTCAAGCAGTTGTACTAAACGTGTCTGATTAAACACCGCGCGCAGCACGATGCGTGCTCTGGAAAGAAAGTTTCCTCTTCAGAGTGAACCACGCAATTTAATAACAGTCAGGTGGTATTTAGAGAAGAGGCTTAATTGGGATATTCCTTATCATGGGTAATATTGGGTTATATTTTACGACTTGAGAAAAAAGACACGCTGTAAAGTCATGTAAACATTGCGTGTTTAGTTCCCGTACACCAGTAAATAGCAGCTGAACCGGCACTATTAAATGTTCAATTTAAACACATACCCAGATACCTCTCCTCCTCTAAATCAACAGTTTCCCTCCAGAGTGATGTCAATAGACTGCTGCACATGGTACTTTCTTTTTTTTTAATAATATCTTCATTTTAATGTGGATATTGCCTTTTCACCTGGGAGCAGGGCTCTATTGAAATTCTAATGGGAGAGCGTATTCTTTAACATGAGAATACCGAGGGCCTGCGTAGACGCGGAGCAGAATGAGAGATGGAGCATTAACTGATTTTTCTCCCTCCAGAAGAGGGGCCTATGTGGGTCAGGCTTGCAGGGTTTTTCCCTTCCTATTTGCCTTCAGTTTCATAGCAACAATAATTTTAAACTTTATATTCAGCGGAGGAAAAAGGAATCCAAATGCACCTGAATTACTGTACTGTACGAGGGAATTTAATTAAGAATATACACATTAGAATTTCAGTGGGAGCACCTATTTAATGTTACTTTATTAAGCCTTCTATCAAACCCTTTTTTATGTATATCAGTTGATATACAATTAATCTGCTCTCTTGTGAGAAAAAAATAGCACCTGAGGTGGATGAAAAGTGTCAGATTATAATAATTATAAGCAGCTGTTCACTTGGAATCACCTCTGGCCTACATGGGGGATGCTGTGAGCTACCACTTCTCACAACAGACCACCTCATTAGACTTGACCTTCCCAGCTGGGTATTTCATTTGTGTTTTTTTAATGGGTTTGTATACTGCAAATCGCAGCCCCTCGCCAAGGCTGGCTCTTTGTTGCTGTAACAAAAGACAGCAATGCAACTTTAAAAAAAAAGCCACTACTATATGCCGGCGCGATGCTGCTGGACGAGTAGGTGACACCTCGGTACGGGACTGGTGTCGTAGAGCACATCGCCGTCTTGCTTGGGGTAAATGTGTTTTTCTGAGCTTTCGGACAGTTCTGTTGTGCTTGGTCTCCAAGCGTTTAAAAAGAAATGTTTGCGCGGTCCTTCTTGCAGTGACGCTTCGCATCCCAAACTCTGGCGGCAATCAGCACCGAGGAGCCCGAGATGGAGAATCGCATCCACAGCGGAGAGCACCCCACTCCCAGGCCGCGAGGGATAAACCCCCATGTCTGTGGACCAAGCCAGAGACCAACTCAAGGGAAATTTTGTCTGTGCAGGAGTTTGTGAGTGTGCCACACGTAAATGTACATGGACATGCAGCATTCTCACAGATGTGTTTCATGCACCATATATATGTGCACATGTACATATAAAATTAAGAGATTAAAAAAGCTTCTGAACAATATATCTGGTTTCTTTTCCCCTTCCATTTATGTTTGTAATAAACTCACTCTCATACAATTAGCCTCAATTGTTTTTATATCTTCTGAGGCAATAATATAGGCAGCCTGGGGAATACAGTAGTAATCCGTATACCTGTGTTCATTTACCCAAATCACTATGGTTACAGCCAGGGCAAATTGTTTACTGTGAGAATCTTTGGAGCCCCTTTCCAGATACTAATGACCTTTCTGTTCATCCAATAACATCAACAAACCAGGGAGGCTGCCCACACCATTAAAGCCAATTGCCTCTCAAGTTACTGAGGGAGTTGTGCTTTTCCTCATTTATTTTCTCTCATCTGATGTAACTCACATGCCACTTTCTTGTCTTTAAAGAAGGGGAAAAACTGTGGATTATTGATTTGCTTCTGAACAGAAGACCAACCTAAAAGCCCCAATGAATTGTCACTCATTATTGAAATTACTGAACACTAATTAAACTGGCAGCTCAAATCCCAGCAGGCCACACTCATCTGAAGCTGAAATTCAGACACTTGGACAGTGGAAGAGAGAAAGCGTTAGCAACCACCAGGATTGTAATAAGCTTTGCATTAATTTTTGTTTCTTAAAGGCACATGCAAGGTTTGTCGCAGAACAGGCGACATGCTACCTGGGCTGAGGTTAGGCTGGCAAGGTGTTTTTCCTGGTTCCCTTCCAGGAGGCATTGTTTCCAATGGGAATCCTCTGTTTCCCGGACAGTGCTCCCTTCCTTGTCTGACAAACCACAGCACAGCGCTGGAGTGCTGTAGCGTATTGCAAAGGCTGACTCTGCTGGTGCTGGCAGAGGAAAGAGTTTAGCATTTAAGTTGGCTGGCTGAGAGGAAACTGAGTCAGAAGATATACATAGCCACATGCCTGTGATACCGCCCAAGCTTCTTGAGCAATAATAACTGCTAAAGATCATCTAGAATTCATAGAGCCCAATTTATAAAAAAACATCTTTGGCCCATTTTCACAGGATGTTCAAACTGCGTATAAATTATGCATGCCCATGGTTAATCAACCTCAATTTTTTTTCCTTGCCTGAGAAGTAACCCTTCATTTGTTCAACTTCAAAGAGGGCAGAGAGCGGAGAGAGGGCTGGGCTAAGTCTTCAATTTGCACTCCACATTTACAAACAGGACTTTATGGTGATGCTGCGGGTAGGGAGGGAAGTGAAGGAGAGACCTGGCCTCAGTCATCTCATAGGTCTCTCTTGGTTTTATAGCCCATGCTATATAATACTCAAAGGGCAGGGAAAAAAACAACCACAGGCACTTATGAGAAATGTTGGGTCTTGGATAGTTATAATCTGTTCTTTAGAATTATGGCTTCTGCTGTTAGAGGGACATACACATATTCAGCACTGCATATAGAGTGCCCTTTATAAATACGGCTTACCATGTATGTTCATCTCATGCCAGAATTGGTTTGGAAGAAACTGCAAAACAATTTTCACTCTTCTCTCTATATACACATTCCTACTAAATTTCCCAGCAGCTGGTCCTTGGGACACGACTGGCAGAAGGCTTTCGAGCAAAAGCTGGAGAGAGAAATCTTTTAGGCAAATATCACTCTAGATGAAACACTTTGCGTGTCGCTGAGTAGAGCAGGGCCCTTTTCCATCTGACAGCCAGAAAAAAAAAATTGAATCTTGCTGCTTATGCTGGAGGCTGGAATGGTTTTAAAAGTTTTGCGGGGGGCAGAGCTGCCTGGTGTAGGCACCATGAGGTCCTTCCAGCAGTGGAATGTTTTTGGAAAGTCTAAGTAAAATTATTAATTATTTAATTCTTTTAATAAAAAATTAATTGAATTTTAGAACAAAAGAACCTGCAAATATCACCCTTCTATATTTAGGTGTGGAAACTAAGCTGTGGGGAGTGACTTAGGAAAGAAGGGAGTGAAAATGCAAATGTCCCATTATATTCTGCTTAACCTGTTAGCTGATAATATCCCTTGTGCCCTTGAGTCTGTCCCATCTCAACACCGTGAAACCTAAGAGGAAGGAATCAGGAGTGGTCTTAATATGGGAAGCTCCTAGATGGGGAGATGTCCACCCTTGTTTGATTTTCACTGCCACACAATGTCCCAGGTGGATGCAAACCACAAGGCACCCATGTACAAAGGATGCCTTGGCCAGACCTGGGATTTTAAATGACATCTGGATACCTGGGGTCTTTAGGAAAAAAACGTCTGCTTACCTATATGTTTGTCCCAGCCTACGTTTCAGTGTCACCTTGGCAAGGAAGAGGGTTGGGATGGTTGCAAGTGGTGGGACATCGCAGAACCCTGCAGATGTATCACTGCTGCCTCTGGACCCGGTCCTGCGAGGTGTTCTGTACCCGAATGCCTGGGATCCCCACTTCATTTTGAGCACCTGAATAGCCCAGGCACATGTTTAAAGCTCTGAGCCAAAGCGAGCCACGTGTGGGCACCAGGAGGGACCCATCCGCAGGGGCAGATTCTTGGAACAAAAGGAGCCAATTAACAATTGCATATTCAAGAGTTTCCAAAACCTGACCTGAGTTTTTAAAAGACAGCTCACCCAGAACTTTTTCTTACTGCTGAGATGAATTTCAGCTTCTGCAGTGGCATACAGACAGAGGTGAGTATTTGTAATGTCTGTGCCGTGGCTGTTAAGTGCTGCCATTTTATTGTGTTTGAAGGGGGAGTAGTTTAACAAGACTGCTACCAACAAACGGCGCAGTATTTCCAGGCGTCTCTTTTGCAAGTCACGGTCAAGAGGAAAATAATTTCCATATGCTGGCCTTGTGTCTTGATTTTTATAGGGGTCAGGGGGATATTTATTCCCCAGAGCAATGCTTAGTTTTTCTAAAAAAAGTCGTGCTCCCTGTTTTCTTAAAACCTTGGATTTAAACCAAGAATCAGTTATTTAATTCTCCTCTTAAGTAAAAAATTAGGACAAACTAATATTTATTTATTTTAAAATATCCTCTGTAGCTTTACAATAAATGGTTAGAGCACAATGCAATCCTCCTCCATACACGAAGCATCTTTTTAATATGCCCTATCATGAAATTAATTGGACATTAAATAGCAGGAGAAAGACATATAATAAAACCTGCAGTTATCACAGTTCCCAGTGTGACAATACCCAAAGGTTTGAAGGTTTAGTTAAGCTCCAAAAGTTTAAATACTTTTCCAAACCTCGTTGGGCTAGAAACGAGCAGGCTTTCTCATCAGGATTCCCAGTATTCCTGGGTTTGGCCGTGGCTACGTAGACTGTCAGAAAAGCCTTTGTTACAAACCTCCACTAATCCCACTTGTGTCAAAAATGAGGAAATGCAGTGCTCGTGCACCAGCAGTGCCGAGAGGAAAGTTAATCATTTGGACTTTTCAGAAAAAAAAGAAAAAAAAGAAAAAAAAGAAAAAAAAATGGGGTTTGGAATTATTCCTATCCAAAATGTACCCTGTCCTGATTAGACTTCAGAAGAAAAAGATTAAGCAATCATTTTTTTGCGTCGGTATTTGAGAAACTGGGAAAGCTCTGTCCAAAGCTTAGGCATGCCAGCTGTGACTGAGTACTTTAAAATCTTGAGCGGAAAGTGTCTTTTTCAGTAAGAATCAAAGCTTCTTAAGTTCATCTTTTTTTGAGACTCTTTGGACAGCTCTAATTGGGTTTCTGTGTGTGCAAAACAAGTGAGTCCAAAGTGTAACAGGATGCTGAAATGATATGAGAGGCCTCTTGGAAATTAAAGCTAGATGCCCTCATTTCCTCGCAGAATGCGTGCCCTGGCTGCCTTGTGTCTTCCAGAAACCCGGGCTGCCTCCTGTCCTGCCAGGACACGTACATGGTGTGGCAGACATACACGGTGTGGCAGGGGGTTCACCCACACGGGGTGACTGGAGAATGCCAAGTCCGCTATTCAGAGGAGAATGAGCCCCTGCAGCTGTGGGCCACCTAAACCATCTCTCCAAAATGCAGAAATCCCAGGGGAAAATATTGTTTCAAAAAAAATTATTTTATTTTTAACAAAACCCTAGACTTTAAAAATCAAGTAGACACTTAAAATAGTTGTAAGCATAATCTTCCTTACAAAAAGATCTTCAAAGGGAAAAAAATACCCAATTCTCGTATTATTCTGCGAACATTTTGCATCTGTGGACTCCTAAGATTTCCAAACTTTTCCATAACGCAGCGCACAGAGACCCGGCTGGGAGCAAAACCCTTCCTTCGAGAGCCTTACAGTTGTGCGACAATATGGCTCTTCCCTGACTTTCTTTTTGACTTCCTGTGAGAATTAAACAGATTGAAATGTACTGAGTTTGGGAGTGAAGGCACAAACGTCTTAATTAACTGCCCGGAGAGCAGTTCCTAGCTGGGTTGGCAGCACGTCGTCTCCGACGGGCCTTTCGTGGTCCAGAGGCAAAGAATAAGGTATGGCAAAGATACGAAATTTTTTTTTTAGGTGCTGTTCTTCAGAGTCGATAGCAGGCAATAGAGCAACCTCACCAAATATCTCTTGTTCTTACATTTCAGGGGAATGTTGGGTTTTTTTCACCCCTAAGAATAGAAATCAGGGCATAACATTGTCTTTTCGGTTGCAATGTCCAGCTGAAAGCATCGTGCGGCTGGGCAGAATCCTAGCGAGCTAAGACGGGGCTGAGCTGTGTGGCTGAATGCTGGACAGACACAGCATTTAAAGTGCAGTCTAATAGTAACGATTCACCAAAAGACTAAGCCAGCTGTGGTGACAAAGACGACTGAAGTTAAAGACCAAATAAGAAAGCATGCTTGGAAGAGTGTCAAAAGTACTTAGAATATTTGCAATCCTTTTTTAGGGGAATGTGTAAGTATTTAGTCCCAAATTGTTCCAAATGTTTTGATCCCTCTATTCTGATCTTTTTCAGTGTCTTTTTCTAGACAAGAGATGTCAGGCAAGGACCGCCTCACAAAATAGCATGGCATGACTCAAAGACAGGTCCTGATGTTAAATGGAGAGCCTTCTATTCCAGCTGAACAAAAGACGACTGCCAAATACTTGCCAATCCAGAAGCAGAATTTAGAGGATTCATTTTAAAATGCTCCTCGAGCTACTTCTCGAGACTGGTTTGGCTTGAGCCTGAAGAGGCAGTTATTTAAGCACTTGAAAGAGACTAAAGGCTCAAGACTAATCTCAAATACTCAAATGCGTATCACCAGGTATCTCAAAAAATCCATGATTCTACTTGCACATGCATGCCCGGGAGTGTATTTTCCAAGACACGCAGAGATGCAAACCCACGGTTTGGAGATTAGAAATGAGCCGCAACTGTTGAACTCAAATTCATGTTTTTTTAAAAAAAAGTCTGTATCATGACCTTCCAAAAGAGTATAATTGTTTGATTTCAGTGTTCTGGAGAATACTGAATTTCTAAATGCTTGGTGAATCACATGCATGTTAATTCTTAAAAATAACTCCTTCGTTTGTTATTACAATTGATTGATTTTTCTTTGGTTCTACAAATACACATTGGAGCTTAGCAATTCAAAGCACTTGTGAAATCTTACAGGACTGTGCTGTAAAATTTGACCAGCATTCCTTAGTGAAGACGAACACTCAGCCTTTTAGGCTGATGTAGGAAATGTAGATATTTGTGAGCTGAGTGCCATTTCTCTATGCAGTTCCAATAGTCCCCATGTACCCTTGCCCCTGCTACACACAAAGTTAGGATATAATGTGAAACGCTTGGTCTAGTTAATACTAGACTTGAATTTTGGATCATCTGGAGATAAAATTAAGGGCTTTTCCAGCTCAGAATGATGAATGGACTTTGCTGTTTAGGAGCTATAAGTAAACTTGTCTCCCCTGTGTCATCAACGGGTTCCACATAAAGCTTCCAGATGCCTATGCAAATCTAATTTCATCAGTTCTTGTGCTATTAGACCGTGCGAAGAGAATAAGTTAAGTCAGGAAACCCAAAACCGGAATCTATTCTTCCTCCCGTGCATCTAAAAATACACCGACTTTAGAGAGTCCTACGGAGACTGGATACACTTTGGCCAGCAACAGCTTGCCTCTCGCAACGCGGGGTTGCGCTTTGCCAAGCGCTAACAACATAAAATCTTTTGGCGCGTGTCCCGTCCCTCGGCAAGGGCTGGGGCAGGAGGGATGCTCGCCCGTAACGGGTACCACCTGCGCTCCGCTCCCCTCCAGTGTCAGCTGGCACAGCCTCCCCTCCCCTCGCACAGCCTTCCAATGGGCGGCGATGCGAAAATTGGGATTCCTGGCAAAACCAGCCGGGGCAAGTCTTGCTTTTGATAGGCTTGAAAAATGGGAGGTGAGAATTTCTCCACACAAGCAAAAGGCAATTTTCAAGGACGGGATCGTCAAGAATAAACTGGGTTTCTCCAGCTCTGAGCACATTTGACTGTTGTTTAATATTTTATTTGTTTAGCACCTATCATGCAGTGGGCGCTTCACAAACAAACACAGAAGTAACGGTTTTCACCTTTTAAATGTATGAAAGACATGACCAATGAGCTGTAATGGGAAAAATAAAAAGGGAAAGAAGATCAGATGTTGCAGCTACAGGATTATGTGGTTTTTCACAGCATTATGTGTGCACTTCAGGGGGGTTTGGTTGCCTGTTGCTTGTACTTCACTGTTTGCTTGTCTTTAACCTGGTTTCCATGAGAAATGAGGCTTAAACAATTGCCCGCCCTGTAGGAGCATCTGTCGGTCTGTCAGTCCTCCCAGGAACCTTTTTAACCTGTCATACAATTTCAACCAAATTTCACAGGAGACAGCAAATTGCTGGGACTTCTTCCCACGGTTGCAGATTTTCTGTAGGAAGAGTAAACCTTTTGGAGATACTCTAAATAATACAAGAGCCTTTTGACTCCCTCCATAGCCCACTGGTATGGCAGCAGTTGGCCTGAGGACAGTACGCAGCCATAGTACAAGCGGGGAGGCACCTTCTTCAGTGCTTCTTATCCCTCAGCTCAGTGTCTCAGCCTTGACGTCGAAACAGATTTGCAGAGAATCAACCTAGCTGATTATTGTTTTGCCAACTTGTCTCGATGTTTTTCCCATTTACATAATAAAGACATTTCTGGTAACATCCTGCCCATGCTTCCAGGTAGGCAGCAGATTTATCAGGAGCTTAGGAAGAGCGCTTCATCCCCTGCCTCGGGGGAAGGCAGCTTTCTGAATTTTGTCAGGACACAAGACAACAGAGGGGATAATACATTTGTTGGCCCTCTTAGAAACCTTGCATGTTGCCAAGGAGATCCCCTTGTTTCTTGTGTTTCATGTTTGCTTGATGCAACCCAGAGATAATATTTCTAGGACCTTTTTATTATTCGTGGGGAAATCTGGACTAATACCTCAACACCCTACTAGTCTGATAAGCGTTTTGCAAAGTAGACCCATGCTGGAATTACTTGATTTCTGAGCTGAACGTGGAAGAAGACAAAGTCTTCCATTTTGCTATGAAATACAGAATTTGGAGTTTAAAATAAAAGACTGATTTATTCCCTTGTCCGGTTCACAGATTTCCTTTGCCTTTTGCCTGTGTTATTATGAGTGATGGGAAAATTTGCTTTTACTCTTATACATGATGTTTCCCACAGCTTTGAGGATTTCTTTTATTGGACAGGGGTGACCACTGATGCCCCGATGATGATTTGCCAAGGGTTTGGTATCCATACCTAGAGAAATGTTGCATCTCATTTTGCTATGAAGGGGTGCATCAAAAGCAGCTGCCTGCAAAACTTTTGTGAATACGATATCTGGGACCCGCAAACCTCCGTAAGCAGTTGGGAAAACAAGTTGAGGCAGTTTGGGAACCCAACCAAAAGGGATGGATTTCTGAAATCCCTGGGGCGGCTACCTTTCCCAGTAACCATGACTACTGCTTTAGATTAGGACTCAAATTCAAGTCCTGCTCTTCACCCTCTCAACCCCTTAAGAGTTACCCGCTTATCAAAGAACATGAAAATTTGAGAAAAAGTCATGTTTTCAATAGACGAAATGTCAGACTTAGGCAAATGTGTAGTTACTGCAGATGCCATTTGGTCTGTGCTTCCTCAGCTCTTTTTGGGGGGTCTGACCTGTTTGGATTCCTACTTCTCCATCACCTCCTCATTTCTTCTCTTTCTTCCTCATTTGGATCCAGTGAGCTGAGTGAGGACAAGCAGCACCACTAAATCGGAGGGTCTCCCACGCCTCCAACAAGAGCAAATGTGGCTGTGCCTCTGTGATTTATTGCAGCGTCAGTGTTCGTGTCGTTATTGTTAGGGGGGTTGTAACTATTTAAAACCCCCATTTTCATATAGCTTGTCCATAAAATTTCACTCCAGGTTGGGGACAGTCTCAGCAAAGGAACAGTTTAAATGAGTGGAAAAAAACCACTCACAATGTTTTTGAAGGCTTTATGTCATTCTGCCGTAGGTTTTTTTGAATCGTACAGTTTGGCTTGTGTGTTTTTTCATGAAGGTAGCATAAAAAAGGATTTAAATGGAAAAAATAATGTCAGGTAAACACCACAAAGCATGTAAAAATGAGATAGCCATAAATATATACTTATCAATAGTAAGAATGTTCCAAAATTTTAACAGTTGAGAACATTTTCAGAATATCTTGATTATGTTTCTTCTCTGGAAATTTGCATTTTGCCTTCTGTGTCAAAACCAGCAAAATGAAGTGACAGGGCCCAAATTCAAACTTGACTGAAATCTGTATAAAACCGTAGTAAGTGCTTTTCCAAGGATATATCTCTGCATTATGGTGCAGTTTGAGCTGGGAAAAGTCTTCAAAACACAGAGCCTCACTCTAGTCAGATAGATAATGCCATAGGGCTACATTAGACCTTAGTCTTTGAGAAAGATGTAGCGCTCCATCTGTTTCCCGAATTAAGCAAGAGCCAGATGAAATTCAATCCTTTGTGGCCTTTCTTATCTAGAGGGGATAATAGGCATGGCTCAATACGTCCAATTTTATGCTGATTCAGATTTCTTGAGTGAGGCTGGGAAGGAAAGACAATTTCAACCAAGGTGCTGCTTTTGCTCACCTGTTCCCTTGCCACCTAAATAAGAGCGGCTGGTAGAAAATCAGTTCGGTCAGTACCTTGTTAGACGAGGTGCTAAAAACCTTTACGGACGTGTGACACAGCTAGTAGTCTGATCATTAGATATTTAAAAGAATATAATGTCGTTTAAATAAATATTGCCTGCACACACAGAATTTGGGGTGCTATCTAGTCTTCCTTCTGCTCCTGGCATCACACTACTCACATCACCCCCGCAACAGAAGATCTTGGAATAAAGGTGTTTAGTTTTTTATAAACAATTAACAAGTTCTGAAGGGCTTGTGGCTAAGATAATGATAATGTCATTTACCCACAGTGAGGTGTTTACTGTCTGTGTTAAAGGAGCCCCAAAGCTGGGTTTGAAAACTCATCCCTCCTCGCTTTCCCAGGCTGTGTCTCATAAGCAGACGGCCCGTGCATTTCCTGTCAGAAGTGTACCTGAATCCATCATGTTTTGAGCAAAGAGCCAACAGAACACGTAGCTTAAAAAAATTGTCTAAACCAATTGTTTTCCCAACAGAAAGACATGGCTTAGAAGAAGGAACTCCGCAAGGTTACAACTTTGCTGCTGATCAGGTCACTATCCAGAGACAGGTTGAATTGAATAGTCTACTCACCTGTTCCACCAGCCATCACTTTCCATGGATTCATTACCTCCACGATTGTCACAGGTGTGGTTTAAGTCCAAATTAAATTATGCATGCCCACCTGATTCACTTTGTTCCAGCTTTTGCATCCCTTGGAGGAGCAGCCGCCAAGCTCAGGGCCATGCAGCCCGGTTGGGAACAAGACCCCCCCCCCCGAAATGGGTGTCAGATCTGGGGGTTATTTGCTCCTTATATGCTTCTTGTAGCATGGGTGATTGTAAAATTAGGAAAGCCACGTAAAAATTGAGGCAGTTTAAGATAACAAGACAAATCCCACCCTGACGTATTTTGTTTATAAAATGTCGAAAAGCTTAGTAGAAGAAAGGAGCAAGTTAGATATTTACTGGGATAACAACGATATTTGCAGTGACAGAAAACAAAGACACAGAGCACTCAGTTTTCATGGCATAAACCAGTACAAAACTAACAGGAATCAGGAAAATAACCCAATCCTGGTTTTGCGCACTTTGGAGTTTGCAAATGATACAGGTTACTGTCAGAGGTACAATACTGTGTAAGATGGATTGTGGATGTGACATAACACTGTGTTCATCATCTGACCGTCCTGATGTCACCTGCCCTCCTGATGTCCCCTTGATGTCCACCTGGGTGTCCCCACTAAAAGTATTTCTCTTGTCTTGTTTCTTTAAAATCCTACATACTGAAGGAAAGGTATGACAAGGTGCAAGAGTCCCCTTGCATTTGAGGGCTTTCTTGTCAAAGCTGAAGTTGAAAATTGTCATTTTTGTGCACTCGGGCAAGACAGGGATCTGGGGAGGAAACTATTCCTCTGCTACCCCAGCTTGGGGATGGGACCCCCCAGGGAACCTGCTGAAGTCCAGCGAGCTGGTGACAGCCCCGCGGGCAAGAGAAAATACCCAGGCTTTGGGAAATCATGGGAGAAAAATTTGGATGTGAACTTCTGTGTGCTAAACAAAATTCAAAATATTATAGTAAGGTTTCTAAAGAAATAAAAAATTATATGGGTGTTTTACTGGTGGCTGGAAGTGTTATTCCTCTTCAGCGCTGGCCTGAAATAATGGCAGTTTCTGTCCTGGGCCGATTTTAATTCTCTACTTTGCCCGTTTTCTCCCACATGAGGAAACTCAATGGAGCAAAGGCATATCTGTGAAAGATGTCAAGTCAATGTACATAAATTAAAGTGTATTAAACCTCTCTCACTGAGGGGTAAGTTGCC
>CM030013.1:39527147-39634647 GCA_017639485.1 Pluvialis apricaria
TTAGAAGATGCAAACAAATTTGCACTGAAATTAATTTACAGGGTTTGCTCAGTTCTATGAATATATTTAGTACTGGTCTTGAAACATTCAATGGGTTCTTGAGCTGTCCACAATTAATTTTCTGCCACCTTTTGGATTTTTTTTTTGCGTTGTTTTTGCCTGGTTTATCTGCCAGCATATGAAGTTTTCCGACAGTCATTTTTGAGGCATCCCTCCCCTTGCTACCTCTGTCGCAACCTTTGCTGCTCTTAAGGAACATCTTGCTTTAGCTGCTCCCCTACCAGCTTGTTTTCATATAAATAAATCATTCTGTCTCTTCTCGATATCCTTATCCTTCCAGGGAGCCTATTACACACCTTTTATATGGGAAATCTGTTGATCCTTTGGCTACTTTGGGTAGATTCAAAAGTTTCTAGAACTTGGTGCGTTAGACAGAGTGTCCCGACCACCATGGGGTATGGAAAGAGCCTTCAGCTCCCGTGGTACCCACACCCAGTGGGGTACCCCCACCCTGGCGAGCTCATGCCAGTTTTTCCTTCTCTCTTTTAAAAAGATCAACCTGCGTTAATTTGTCTGTATTACCATTTTTAAGCTGTGGTCTTTTAAAAAACAAATTGCCTTTAATACTTTTTTTTTTTTTCCCCTTGAATTAAATCCTCTCCGGATGATTTAATGTTATTATGACTATTTTTAAGGGTCAGTTACATTTATTTCCAGAACTAACTCAAGGGTGTTTTCCTAGAGCAAGGACCACAGTAATTTTAACAAGCTCGCCCCACAAGCGAAGGTGTCTCCGTGCAGTGCCGGGGACCGGTGCATGGCCCAAAGCCAAACCCTCCCCAAAATAAAGGAAAAATCCCCACGTCGCTCCACAGCTCTGCATATGCAAAAGGCAGCACACCGCAAATGTGCATGTAAAGGTCCAAGTGCCTACTTTTTTTTTGCAGTTTTATCTAAAACTGGGTTTTGCCTGCATGTTGCCTGATCAGCTAACCTCAGCCCGGTGCTGCCAGAGAACGAGCAAGTCGCAGCTGCTCACGCTGAAGGGAAAATAATTCAAAAGTTTAAGGATTATAGTTTATTCATAGTGTGATCTCTCAGAAAAAAAAATGTCTCAGGGATGTGTGTTTATCTTGGTCTGGGCCCACTTTAGCAGTTTTTACCCTTTGGCTTCACCTCAAGCAAAACAATATCAAGTGAGCCAAAAGTGATGATAAACACACACATACACACACACACACAGAGCTCTGAAGTTTCTCCTTCCCGAGCAGGGAAAAGACTCCACCAGCGACACGCTGGAGCTACTCTCCTTCCCAGCACTGCCGAGTGACAGCTTTATTGTTAAATAAAACAAATTAATTGCTCCAACTGTCTTAACTAGTTGCTAGAAATGAAATTCTTCACTTGTTTAGCTGCCAAAAATAATGATAGAAATATAAACATGTTAGAAAACCGAGGGTTTCTCAGGAAAGCTAAATGTAACAGGCCTAATTTTGCCCTGGGCAGATGCACTGGGGCACTTTGCAATGACTTCTGAGGGAATTTCGAGAGTGTTTTTAAAGAAGAGTGCATCTCCCACACTTGACATGTGAAGCGCACGTCCCTCTTGCTTTTATTTTTACTCTTTCTTTGCTCAAGTGTGCACGTACCGCTGTGCATTCCTCCTCGCACAAAGATTGTTCATAATAATTTTGTAATTTTCTTATATTCTTTACAATGATTGTCTCTCCATTAAAGGATTTCCTGTAAACCTTAGAATGAAAAAAATGATTTTAAGTGCGTTCGGTAGAGGTTAATGTTTTGAAAAGCTTCTCTGAATTCTTGGCATTCAGGAAAATCGGACGCCTCTGCCCTCGCGGAGCAGACGCACACGTGTTTTCTGGTAAAGGGACAGAATTTGGGAGCCTCTGGAGTTAGAGGAAAGGTACAGGGAACATCCTGATGAGGTAAAAGGAGGAGTAATTTAATTGTCTAACTCCTTCTGTGCTCGAGAATATCAGACAGATGGGGAGGATAAAACAAGGAGCTCAATAATTAATTTTCATGTTCCTCACTAGTGGGACCTCTTTAATCCCTGTTCCTGTGATTATAGAGAAAGGTTGGATTCTGAAGTTTCACTCATTAGCTACGTGTTGTATGAAAATACCTGTATTTTCAAAAGGAATAGTGACAAGAATGAAAAATTTCCGCTATTAAAAATATCTTGGTGTCAGGGACTTTTGTGAAAGAACAAAAACTCTCTGATTCCCTCAGATAAATAATGAAACAGATGGTTGTTGGGAGGTTAAAGGTCAAACCTTCCCTGTTGACTAAAACACAAGGTTGACTTAAAAGATTCTCCGAAGTTATTCAAGATGCAGCGCATCAGCCTGTGTCTCCTGCCTCTTAATGAAATGGCGTGGCTTCCTTAAAAATGTTGGTGGGGCACGTATGTTCAAGTGGCTCATCTTAAGAAGGCTGACACCAGTTCTGGCACTAAACCGCGCTTCTCCAAACTGCATGTATAATAAAGGATATCGGTGAATAATTAAGCAAACTTGTCCAGGGATATAGGTTATCCGAAAGGCTAAATATTAAGATTTAATCCGCTTCCTAAATGAACTCCTCACTTCCTACCTGAAACGGTCGTTGATGAAGTCATCGTGGAAACCTGCGAAGTCCTGAGAAAATTATCAATAACGCAATTTAGAAAAATGGAAAGAAAACAAACAAACACTGTCTGTAGGGTTAAGCTTTTGCATTCATTAGCAGACTGCTATCAAAGGAGAAGAGGGCATTTTTAAAGCAGCTTATAGACTAACTAAAGAGGCAGATGCTCTAACTGGTATGATTCAACATAATTTTAGCACAAATTGTGCAATCACTCAAACACACAAACATTTCAAGGTAATTTTCGTAAATCCCTATTGTGATCTAATTTCTTATTAAGGAGAATAAAACAGGCTGCTGTTGTAATTCATCAGCCCTTTGCACTGCAAAGCAACTGCTGGAGTTCATTTCATGGTTTTTGCTGAAAAAAATGGACTTAAATTTCTGGAATTACTAACAACAATCTTCAACTAAAGATCTACCTTTCTTTTTTTGTTTTTTCCAAATAGAATTTAAAGCTAGATAAAAAAATTGCAGCTGAGTTCCGAGAAGGTCATTGAGATCAGAGGAGATCTAAGGACCAAATCCATGAGCACTATGGAGTGGCTTTCAAGAAACAGAGGCCGTTCCCGGGCTTCTCGCAAAGGACATCATTGTGGTACAGAGCAGCAACATGTCACATTATGTGTGCCCAGCGTTTATTATTGCTGCCTTCCTAAACAGGTCAAACACCCCTTCGTCGTCTGGAGTTAGATCTGGTTCCCACAACCTTCTCCAGACCACCTCCGCAGGCTGTGGCGTCTTGAGAAGTACTTGGAGAGTTGGTTCCCGCAAAGGGAAGGTGTCAGTGTTTGGTGTGCGGGATCTTGCAGGGTGGCCCAACAGTCTGGAGAAGAGAAGGTACAGTAAACTCTTTTTATCTTGTGAAAAAAGGTATTACATCAGTGAAAATTCTCTGCCGTGATGAAAGGCATCCTTCCCAAAATGGAAGGAAAAATCAATCTGACTTCCTGGAAATATCAGTGTGATGGTCGAGAAGTGTTCCAGGGTCAAGCCCGCCCCCCAAGCCAGACAAAGCAAACCTTCCTGTGCAATTCCCCCGCCTCCTCTGAGCACCCTCTTTACAGCAAAGCTACTATTTCCAGTCTGTATATGGGAGGATGAAGTGAGGGTCGGGGTGAAAAACTCTTTGTGTGAGTGCATCCGCGTGTGCCCGTGAGTGTGCAAGCCCATTTTCCTGTGCTCGCACATCTACCGCTGCCCTCTGCCGCGTTCCCACCATCCTGTTGCTGCCACCAGTGATGTTATAAATGGTCACGCTTGCAGCAGCGGCCACATGAATGCAATAAGACAAATAAAAATCTCTCGCACGGTAATTTACAAATAAAAGTTCATTTTCCTTTAAAGGAGGCGCACAGCCACGTGTGTGTGTGTGTGGAGAGGGAATTCCGCGACTTCACTGCCAAAGAGGCGAGGGACGTCGCGCCATAATTTGACCTAATTTTTTTCCAAATATAAAATGACCTGTTATGGCATCCCAGGGAGAATATGAATTAGCCCAGGTCAATAGGAGGTCAAATAGATAGGGTGCTAAAATCCCTTTACTACTTTGTAGTATCTTATGCTAATTCAGTTCCCTTCTCTGTGATAAACAAAGCCAGTTGAAAGTAGATAGCATCACACAGTGATGGGTCCCAAAGCTACAATTTAATACAAATCTAGTAATTCCATTATACAACATATCCAGCTCATTTAGAGGCAACGAATACTTAAGAAGGTCCAGGATTGAAATGCCTCAGCTGATACTTTAAAAATATAAATAATCCAGCAAAATTTCATTTGTCACATAAACCTAATAGATATGCATGATAGAAATTCTCACTGTCCTTTAAAATATTGCTCAAATGCAAATCATAGCTCCTAGGTCCTTACACACCAATATTGCAGGTGTTTTAGGGACATAATCAGTAGATACATGCTTAAAAAAAAATCCCCATTGTCTTCTCTTTGCAAAAAGCGATATTATACAAGTCTAATGAGAATTACTGATTTAATAAAGTTGAACCTTTCACAATGTTTTACAGGTGGTGCTTTTCACCTTGGAAGGAGTCTGCAACGGTCTGCAGCTGAACCCCACTAAAGGACACCGCCAACACACAGTGCCTCTGAGACAGAGGAGAGGAGAGTCATGTTGGCCGGGAGCATCAGGGCAAACTGATGCTCTTGGGAAGTGCCTCTGTGGCTCCAGTTTTAACAGGGATGCAGATGGTCTGAGCCTGAGGAGGAGCCTCCTGAATCACTGCTTTGCAGGTAAGTGAGAGCAGCCTAAGTTAAACTGCCTTGCAAGGTACTGGGGTTATTAGGAGATATGTAAAATTAGCTATGAGAGTCATACACTTCTAAACAGACAATTAGAAAGATAGACCTTGAAAAAAGATGCTATGAACAGCTGAAGACTCAATGCTACTGGCCTGTGAGCTTGCCAAGAGAGCAGGTTAGGGCAGGAAACCCCCAGACAACTTTTATAAATGATTAAAAATTGCTGAATTTGTCTGGTGAACAGGAGTGTGATGCTGGTTATTAGGCAGAGAGGGAGAGAAATGGCAGAATAGCCCAGGGAAAGAGACACAAGAAGAAGAAAGGAGGAAGGGAGAGAAAGGAAAAAGGGAGCAGAGCTCAAACTGTGCCAGCGTTGTAATGGGTTATATCACTTACGTGTACTAACAGACCTGCGTGGTGTGGACAAAGAGGACCAGCCTGGAGAAAGGATTGATGGGTACAAGGGGCCAGCAGAAGAGGAGCAGACCCTCAGCCTGACCGTTAACTACCAGAAAGAGGTACCCATGCACTTTGGGGTCAGTAAAGTTGGCATTAACACTGAGAAGCTGTAAAAAGTCTGTGGGTATAACTGCTTTCCATTACAAATAGCGCCTGGTATGGCAGAGGTGACGTTTTGCTCCAGGCAACTAGAATACACAGGAGTGACCAGAGGCTTCAGCTGGACAAAGCACGGGGGGGGGGGGGAAGTGAATTCTTTGTAATGAAATAATTAAACGCCCTTAAGGATGGTCAGTAAATCATGGTGGGATTGAGGTTGTACTTGTCCCAGGAGAAAAATGGGTGCGAATACTGCATAGAATAGAAATATCTAACTGCCCGAATATTATTCTGTATTGCTGCAGCTCAAGATTTTTGCAGACATGAATGCAATCTCAATAAATAGCTTGTGATATCTGATAAATGAGGACAACCAGAGTAGTTTCCAACCAGCCAGACACTGCCAATAGTCTGACTGTAACAGCCTAGGGCTCAATGTAAGATAGCTAGTGGAAACTTTTTTATTTAGAGCTTCCTCTGTTATAATCCTGTATCCAATGTTGGATTCCGTTAATATCCACTGTTAGTTGCTAGCATTGTGAGGAAAGGTGGAAATTATCCCTTTAAGATCATGGAAGAGCCAGTTGAAACCAGCAGTTGTTAAGTGCCGAGGCTCAGGTAGCACAATGCTCGCTGGGACTCGGATATGGAAAGCAGACATTTGTCAGGCTCCTTGGCTTTGAGAATTTAGTGAACTTGTCTCACATAAATTATCAAGGATTAACAATGAAAAGTGAGGTGGTTATTCAACTTCAGGCTTCTAACCTAGGTGTCTAAATCAGCTTTCTATGGCCCGTCAAGCATATTCCTGTGAAGGAGGTCTGTGCTTTCTTCCATTTTCCCATAATATTGATGCTTCTTCAGGCTACAAGAGGATTTACCCCTGTTGGTTGTGGTTTCTATCACATTTAGCAACTTCTGTCCATGGCTGGATATAAACGTTCATGTCTTCCAGAGTTTTGCTTTGGATTCCAGGTTTCAGTCTGAATCTCCTGGCAGATATCTTCCAGCTAAGATGAGGGCTTTAGGTCTGACTTAAAAATGGCAGGTCTGAGCTTCGTTAACAGGGATGTGCTGGAAACTGCTTTCAGTAGGTCTTAGTTGAGGTCAGAGAGCTTCTAAAATTAACCTGCTTAGGGAAAAAGCCATGAGAAAAATCATCAAAAGGCTCTGAAGAGCAATGGGAGTAATCCTCTAGCCATCACAATACTGAAGTGCAGAGTTTGCTGTAACTCCCCATTGCAGAAGGTATAGTGCACAGCTGTGAGAACAACAACAGGGTGGATCCTTCCCTGCTCATTTCTAGGTCTGGGTGACAAACCTGTGGCTCATTAAGTGATGGGAGCTAATTGGAGAGGAAGCTGGACTTCTGTTGGCCAGACTATCAGGAGCTGCAGTCTTTTTCTCCCAGCTGAAAGGAGGGTGACAGTAGGGTTTGGTTACTGCTGGTGTGGTTTGTCTTGAGTTAGGGAAGAGTTCTGGCCCTGGGAGCAGGAGAACTTCTGGCTCTCCCTGGGACAA
The DNA here is from genome assembly GCA_017639485.1 of Pluvialis apricaria. Taxonomy (NCBI): domain Eukaryota; kingdom Metazoa; phylum Chordata; class Aves; order Charadriiformes; family Charadriidae; genus Pluvialis; species Pluvialis apricaria. Next base: position 39,534,135 of record CM030013.1, read on the forward strand.
GTAAATACAGGTGGGGAGTGAACGGCACCGCAGTGGGTGGATGGGAGTCCTGAGAAGAGTTTTGCAACTTGGAAGAAAATCTACTTCTTCTGAATAGACTTTTTTGCTCTCTCCTTGACATCCTCTTTCCAGGTGAGTGCCAGTGACCTTTTCACATGTCCTCTGTGAACTGTGTGTCCTGTTCTCCAGATCTGCTTTGTAAAGCACCGCAGACTGCAAGCGATCTGGTGAGTCAATAGCAGATCAGTCATGTTGGGTGCCAGATCTTTCTTTTTTTAATTACATCATCATTTTGATAAAGATGTGCTCTTGGAGGTGTAATAACACTTTTTTAATGATCTCAAAGCTCTGGTGTGATTATTAGGTTTTAGAATCTCTTACTAAAGCCATGTTAATGAAAAGGGTGTAAACTGTTGCTTTTCTTTCATGCTGACTATGAAAACAGACAGCACTCAGATGTGGACTAATGAAGCTGAATGCCTGTCACTTAAAGGTATAAGAAAAATGTTTAATCTGTCAGAAGCTATCCTATTTTAGGTGGTAGTGCACACTATGTTTAGAGCACAAATCTTGATGGTAGAACTCCTGAGTTGTGTTATAAACGGTTTCTGATCTTTGGTAAAAAATGTGTTTTCTTCAAGAAAAGCAATTTCTAAATTGGAGACAAAATTAATTTTTTTAATAGATCCTCACTGTATCTTAATAGTGCTTAATGATTTATACATATGTATAATTCTCACTTTTCTCTGTGGTCTTATAAAAAATACAGTCCAGTTCTTACACAAGGTCTGAATGCATAAAAGTGTTAAAGACAAGTTAAGAAAATTCCTGCATTGCGTGTTCTCCACTCTTGCTAATTCCTTCGTCCAGCCAATGGGAAGGTTATTTTATGGTTTGTCTGCAGTTTTATGGGCTCTTATGAATTACCAGAGGAAACCCATAATGGAAAGATACTCTTGTTTCATGGGGTGTGCATTGAGATACATAGCTGGCCTGATCCCTTCCAGAAGCAAGAACGATAACTGTGGGACTTTGAAAATTCTCTGGCCACTTAACTCCAAAGTGAGACAACTGCAAGTAACTTGTGTTAGTGCCTGCAGTGTGCAACACATCCTGACTGTAATTTGGTATCTGCTGTTTGGCCAGGGAAGGATGTTCATATTTTCTACATTGCTGACTGTGGAGTTTTATATTGTGGTGCATTATGAAGATTAATTTAATACCTATCACTAAAACCACATTGGAAGGGTGAATAGTACAGCAGTGGTCTTGCAATGAGAGTACTGGGTGACTATAGATGGGCTGGTTGATATTGATGATGGTAGATGGAGGGGTAGAAAATGCAGCTATTATTCTCCTAGCCATGAGACTGCCTGTGTCCTCTCCCATCTGAGAAATATTCCAAGTACTTAGGATTTCCCATTGCTCTATAGCTCTTATCACTTCTTTTAGGATTGCCGGAAAAATCACGGGAGCTTCTGACTGGAATTATGCTCAGGATAAAATGCTTCCCAAGTGAAACATATGCATTCACGTCTCACTTAAAATCTTGTTCTTTTTCCCTAATCTACCTTGCATTTAATGGAGTTTTAGGCTGTGCTGCAGGAACAATCAAATCACTACGGCTGTACCCAATGTGAACGGTTCAACAACTGGCCTGGACTTCAATTCAACTTTTCTGTTGAGTACAAATGTCAGAGTTTAGTGTTAGAAGCAATGCCACATAAAAGAAAGATGCATAAAATTGTAGCTTCCCAGTCCATTGGCCTTTTGGTGTGTGTTACTATGCATGGAAGTCTGGCATGAGTCTCCAGTTTCCTGAGCAACTCAAAATGTTCTACTGAATGTAGGCATCTAAAAGGATAACCATGATGATTTTTAATTTCTTTTGTGTTGTTCTTCCAATTACAGTTATGACACATTTTCTATATTCTATTCCTACATATCTGTACAAGCATTGTTTATTTCTGCAGACTCAAACTGAGTGCACACTGGTGAGATCAAATCAAGTCCTGCATCGCTCTTATCACTGAGGCCTATGGGAGGAAGAGGTCATCTTTTTTTACCTAGATGAGTATGACCTAACACAGCAAGCTGCCTCTTAGAGTATAAAACCAGTCAGTTAAAACTTTAATATCTTGTTCCACCAAGCATTGCTTGCAGTCTCTCAACTAACCATGTGCCCACACTGAAGAGTCAGCAGCCTGTATGGGAAAATAATGCAGAACACATGGTGCTGTACGACTGCTTTCACAGCTCACAGGAGCCTTTCCTTAGGCTTAATTCTTCCAGGAGCAATACATAGCACCTGTGAGGAGGTCAGATGCAGCCTCATATCTGTCCTAATATCATTGCTTTCAAGAACAGCTATAGTGATATTTCAGCACTTCTTTGAGTCTCTACATAGGATGTGTTTGTTCTTCTTGAAATGTGTCTGTCTTTCCCCCTCCCCCCCCCCCCCCCCCCCCCTTTCTGACAATCTTGCTTAGGAAAAGGCAAGAAAAAATGAAGAGTTGGTACAGAGCACTTATTTAAGCTTGAAATGCTGTCTTGGTCTGGAAAAACAAGCCTTTCCTGATTTCCTTGCTTTGTGCATAAGAATTTAACGAGTCACATCTGGTGGTTCTTCACGTCATGTTACATTATGAATCTTTATGGGCAATTAACTGGTTGGGTATGAAAACACCCACACTAGTAATGGGTCAATGGGCACATCCAGTTTCAGAATTCAGCTCAAATTGTTAAGTCTGTCTCCAAAGAAAAAGCACACTATTTTCATTCTGATGAATTTGATGAGACAGCGGTAGGATGTAGAGTAAACAGAAAACTTTCTCTCGTGCATAAATATTGGCTGATGGAAATGGCTAGTGTTCTTCCCTCCTCATCTTGTACTTTAAATGAATGACAATAGCCAAATAACTTCTATGTTATTACAATTATTATGGCCGTGAAAATAATTATTTGAGATAAGTTACTTGAACAGTTTTTGTCTTAGAAGTATTACTCAGTGGGTTTAACAAAAGAAACATATTTGCAGCTCTAGCAGGAGTTGCGCAGCCAAAAAAATCTCCCCTGACCTTGAAGTATGGCTGGGCGAGAGTCGTTGCTTGAGGTTGTTTTGTTGCTTTCTTTTTTCTTTTCTTTCCCCATCCTCCCCTGCCATGTGCAGCTTTACAAATGAGTGTGTTTTCCTGAACATTCCACACCACAGTCCGCTCTGATGCTGAGTTGTGGCAGTATCTTCAGCAGTCCTGGAAAGGGCAAGAGAAGCCAAGCGGGGTTCTTCCCACCTTAGGCTTATTTCTTAGCTGTGATGAAAGCAGGGACGGATTCAGCAGGCGGCTCACAGGCGCAGTGCTCTTTGTCACACTGTGATGCTCTGGTGCATCAGCCCCATCATCGTGCAGCACAAATCACTGCAAGGAACAGGTTCCTTGACCAGGTCTATGTGGTGCAGGAACTCCTTCTCCAAAGTCCTCCACGACGACACTGGTAGAAGAGAAGCGGGGGTTTGCCATGAAATTTGGTGATACAAAGCATGGGTTGGTATCGTTAAAGCTCATGTCGGTATGTTGTTAAAAATGTACTTTGTTTAAATCCTAATGAATTTGAGGCCTTAAATTAAACAACAAAATTATCAAGTACTGTGAGCCAAAGGGCTGGGCAGCCCCATGCACCCGTGTCTCAGCTCCTCGCTGTGCACAGGAGCCAGGCACGCGAGAAGTTAAACCAAATATTGTGAAACCAGATCAGGTCTGAACTGTCTGCTTAAAAAGTAACATCTCTAGTTTTTACATGAATTTTTAATTTTAGATGACACCTTTGACTGGAAGTGACAGTGGAGCAGATCATTTGTGTAATTACGGCAACAGTCGTTGAGGAAGGAAAGAATATCTCCAAAGCATATAAAACATGAAATGGATTTGATAGTGTATGAACTCTGTAACCAGAGCTGCAGGAACCTTCTGGCTTAGTGAGGCTATAAACCTGGTAATGTCTTAGCCGAGGTACTAAAAAGTCATGAGATCAGTCTTTCTCTGCACTTCAGGTGAAGTTAAGTAATTAATAAAGTGGAAAAAGTGAACTTTTAATGAGTCTAAGGTTTAGCCACCCTGCTAACAGCAGAAATGCTAATGCGGTGCTGGACAGAAGCAGATGGGACTAGTTGCAGAAGGCATGTTTAACATGTAAAAAAAAAATAAAAAATAATGGATTTGAAGCTAACTTTGTTATGCATATGCTAAATTCTGTGCGGGAAGACCGCATGCATTATGCACTGAACATTAACTTAGTCTTCCTCACCGCCTTGCTTTCAAGTCATACCTTTTCCAGAAATGTATTTTCAACACACCACCAGGTTGGTTTTGTTTTTTTTTTTTTCATGGAGCAAGTTGTCCTTAAGCTAACAAATGCTTTTATACTTCATTGTAGTGAGATGCTTTATTCTCTGTTCTAGAAAACATTGTCTATGATATATATACATCAGGGTTTCCTACAATGAATGCACAAAGCAATCCGTAGAAAACCAAGAAGAAAGCAGTAGGCATCTACAAGCCAGGACGGAAGCAATACATTGCTGAGAAGGAAATTTCCTGTAATGGTTAGATAAGTGCTTAGGACGTGTTGCAAACAACAAACTCTCTCTAAATACCATGTCTGAGGAAAATAATCTTGGGCACAGTAATTTGTACATATTTGAGAACTTTGTAATGATCCTAAAAGTCTGGTTTGGATAAATGGAAATTCTCTTCTGCTGTTTAAAAATGTAATATCAAACACATTTTTTTTGTTGCTTATATGAAGATCACAGCTAATTAGCCTTAGTTAAGTAAAGCATATCCTTTGAAAATTGGAGACAAGTTCCTTTGCCCTCTGAAGAATTGTCTGTTATTTACATTGTTAATATTAATATCCTGCAGCCTCTAAACTCTGAGTCAGTGTCATCAGAGACAGCCTTGTAACAAACAACTCGTACCTCCAGTAAAATAATGACTTTTAGACACTTTTTTTCTTTTGTTTTTCAACAAGTTGAAATAACCAGTGATGAGTGGGGCCGAATATTCTTAAGGTAAAATCCAGTTTCAAGCCACAAGCCTTTGGGACCTTCACTTGTACCTTCCCCAGCATATCTTGCATGCAACTTGAATGTAAGGTAGCAGAGCAAGTGGAGCTGTTTCACTAGTTCTGGCAGGAACTACAGGAGCTGTAACTTGGGTGAGCAGCTGGGTGTGAGGGTCTTTTGAGGAGCTGAGGTGCTCCTCTGGTGATGCCCCTGGGTTCCCAGAGGCTGGAAGGGGTGTCTAGGTGAGGAGAACAGCATCATGGAAGCGTGCAGGAGGAAGTTATTCCCCAGCTTGTGTCGGATGTCCATGGTGAGACATATTCTGGTGCTGCTCACCTTGGTCATCTTCCTGCTGCTCCTGCTTCGTCACACCACTTCACCAGGCAGAGGGAAGGAAAGAAAAACTTGATTGACTGGAAAAGCTGCACAGAAAAATGGAAGAAGGCTCCAGAAGGAGCAACTCCCGGAAATACAGACTTTATGTTGAGAATACTTGAGTATCTGCTGCCAGGTTTTTTTTGTGTTTTGGAGGAGTAACTAGCTTCTTGAATTGTACCCAGTGTGAGTGAGACAGCAGAGTGGGGACTGTGGGTGCAGGATTTGCTGTGCTTTGGAAGTGGGTTGGGCAGCTTGTTCTCTGCCACTCCAGCTTCTTGGGCTTCATCAGGGACCAAAGCAAGTGCTTTGCAGCAAGCCGGTTCTCAGCTCACAAAGCATGGGTGAGTAATGATAAAGTCAGTGCAGATCAACTGGAAAACTATGGAAAATATTATTGGGGGGTGATGTGGAAATGAGTGGAATTCATTAACATAGAGACAAATATTGAAGGGGGTTAGGATGATACATCAGCCAATGGTCCTCTCTAAAGGCTGCAAAAATGCAGGAACTGGCATTAAAACCTCCATACTATTTGTGCTTTTCTTGTGCTTGGAGATTCCCACAAAAACCAAGTCCTTTCTGAAATTGGTACTACGTGTGCACAGGAAGACATGAAAACTGCCCCAAAGAGCTGAGAGTCCGATGCTGGAGACAACATCAAAAACAGGGGAGAGGCTTCTGGCTGCACTTAACATAGCCTGTTGTTCACATGGGCACCACCTCACAAGCATGGGGGGCTGCTGCAAATTGAAATTTCATTTTCAGGTACACAGTAAAAATGGAGGCTAGTCACCAAAGCTGAGGCCTTCCAGATGTGTCCTGAGGGAACTCAGGGTTGCAAGCAGCCCAAAGAAAAGTCCAAACAAACAAAAACCAAAGCAAAACCAACCAACCAACTAAAAAACCCCTCATTGGATGCTCTGTTCAATTATCTGAACTGAAAATAAATATTACCACTAAAGAATCAAATACTTAATCAGAATACATTTACAAATTGAAGGCCATATGCTTCTTGGTTATTAAAATTTTATATAACTGATAACATATATGTTACGGTTTCAAAACTATTTAGGAGGTTTAGAAGCCCCTGTCCCACTAATTACAATGGGAACTGAGCACCCAGATCCCCAAGGTGACTTTGAAAGTCTCTGCCTAACCATATCTTTCTACTTAGTGCTCCTAAGGTTGAATGGAAGTGGAGTTTCTGGGATATGATAATTTCGTACTAGAATAAATCTTGTATAAGTTAAAATCCCTGGAAGCTCCAAGGTAGTAGGAGTTATGTACTGGGGAATCTTTAACAAGATCACTGAGGAGATTACTGGTTCAATAAATGAAGATTTTATCTTAGCTCCTTTGAGACAAGGAAGACACCAAGGGACTAGAGAGAAGCAAATACAATCCCAGTTTGGAAGGAGGAGGAGGGGAAAAGACTAGGAAAACCAGCCAGGATATAATAGACCAGTACATCTGACCTTGGTGCTAGGCAAAACTCTAGAAACATTAATAAAGGATGAGATCACAAAACATCTGGAGAAATAAACTAGTCAGCATGGTTTCATAAAGGGTAAATCCTGTCTGACAAATCAGTGGAGTTTTCTTAGGAAAATAATGTGGAAAGCAGGCATAGGTGACAGCATTGGGCTTAATTCTGTCCTTTTTGGGTTCACAGCACTGATCTGGACAGAGAAAGGATTGCTTGGGCAACTGGGATGGGGGTTGGAGTAATGCTGGTGTAAGGGGGAGGAAAGTGAAGTGTAACAGGAGGCAATACCAGTCTACCACCAATACCGAGGGTTAAACTATAGCTCTATGCACATGGTCTGAAAAAACTTAAGGTGGTATCCAGTGAGGTGAATGAAGTGGAGATGATGGATTAAATCTGCAGAGAACTTGTGTACAAGACTGGGAAAGTGTGGAAGAGAGCGGTCCATCACCTCCTCTCGAGACAAAGAATAGATTTTTAAATGTGTAGCTCTGAATTGTGAGGATATATCCCAAACAGATATGTTTTGCAGAACTCTGAGCAAGAAAGAGTCGTAGTACTTACACAAAGCAGAAGCTAAACCCTACATAGAAGTATGAACTGTGAAGATATGAGAGTTTAATCTGGCATATTGTAAAATACTTACCTGGACCTCTCTAGACTGCCCTGCCCGAGGTAGGACACTGCAGCGTCAAATGAACATCCTGGGGATTGGAAAGGGCAGAGGACAGCAGGAATGATAGAAGTACTTGTGAAGTTGCTACGTGCAGAAAGCCTGGGAAACCTGGAAATGTACTCACTTGGGGGAAAAACAAGCTGTTTAAAAGATGATATGACTTGAAGATTTCAAGATGCTGAGGAAGAATTTGAGAGTCGATGAACTACAGATAAACTCTTTAAATTTACTCAGAATCCCAGCATGTGTGTTCATAAAATAAGTATAAAGAATGGCTGAAATAAGAATACAGATATATTTGATTCAAGCAGGGTGAAAGAAAACTGTTAAATTGCCAATGCAGGATGAAAAACGAGGGAGCTTGCGTTGCCATCTAACTGCACTGAACTAGAGAGACATGTCAATGGAGCTGGGGTGGGGGCAGAAATCAGCTCCATCCTTTTCTATCATAACCTGTATCTTGACTGGTTATGCAGTTAAAGGCCAAAAAAATAATCTTAAGTATTAGAACATGTGAGGAAGGCATGAGGGTGCAGGCAGAGCTGGTGGGTCAGCTGGTAGGTAGTACCTTGCTTGTCTGGATGAGCTGCCCAAGAGACATGAGGAAAGGCCAGAGCTGTACCTGGAGGAGTTATCTTGGTTTATAAGCTGCCTTCTCTGCTGCTTGGCACACCTGCATCATTCCCAGAGGCCGTTTTTACTTTGTTTCCCACCTGGGGGGGAAAAAAACACCCAACCCAACCACAAATTCATGGAGTCAGGTTGAAAGCAAATTAAACTGGAGGGGAAAAAAAAAAACCAACCACCAGTTTTTAATATTTACAAGGGGATTTTTATAATAAAGATTCCCAATACTGAAGAATTCTGCTTAAGTGAACAGTAGCATGAAGTCAAACTGCTGCACGCTAACCACATGCAAGGGTCTGGGCTTACCAGGCTCGTGTAAAGAGATGAAGATGAAAAGCGCATCAGTCCTGAAATGCCATTGAGCAAAGGGAATGCATGTCTGCGTGCTGTGACCTGCAAGGAATTCTCTAGCAGAGACCTTATTAATTTTATTTTTGATCCACAAATACTCTTGCTGTGTGTATGACCTGCAAATTAGTCCACTTGTAAGGCTGTCCTAGTATACTAATTTATGGAGAAACAACACGAGGAAAACAGAGTCAGTACACAATTTTTTTTTAGGAATGGGAGCTGCATGTGTGTTCTCTTATCCAATGTTTACTGAACTTTATGCACAAAAATAGAAATACCACTGTTGCCTCATGCTCAGTGAAACTGTTGATGTGATGTGAGCCAGAACAGGCTCCTCTCTGCTCTAAAAAAAATCACTTTTTTCCATCAGATTGTATGAGCAGAGCATAAAGCCACTCACATTTTTCTTAGCATTATTCAAACCCACTTACTAAATTGTGTTTGTTCAGTGTGGTTTTTTTTTCCTAATTGCAAACAGTTGGCAAATTAAGGTGGCTAAAACAAGACGTGGCTGGAAACTTTGGAGAAAACTCTTGCCTAATGCAAAGGAAGTAAATGCTTCTCAGGGCTTGAAGTTGTTCACGTCCATTTGTTGCTTTGCTCGATTTGTGCATGCTTCTGCTCTTCGTGGGCTGGATTAGGAGTGACGACCCTAAAAATGCTCTTTTAGCATTTGCTATCTGACCACAAACAGAAAATACAAAAATCTTGTGTGAGACTGTGCTCACCCTATTTGTAGGGCTAAGATCAAGGGGCAGCGCAAGTTGCAAGTGTTACATCTAACTGCTCAGGTGCCTTTCCCTTCGAAACTCCCTGCTTTGATAGCTCCCTGCCACATGTTTTTTTTTTCTTTTTTGCTAATTTTGACAATATTGTTTCCATTTAGTTCTATTAGGCCAGTGCTTCAGCTACTCCAGGTTACTTACGGTAACATAAGATGGCGTAGACATAAGCTGGAACAACTCCAGTGTCTTCCCAGAGCATGAAGCTGTTGTGTCAATGAAACCATATTTCTTTTTCAACCTGCTTCTCATTTTTCTGCATCTTTCCCCGTTGCCTTCAGGAATGAGTCATTAATAGCTGCTATTCAGGAAAAAAGTGAGAACTCTTTCAGTCCATAATTCACCCTCACAATTCAAGCAATGAGTCAGTTTTGAACCTTTGTCTACTGCATCGTTACATAACCACCAAAACAGATGGAGCACTCCGTTTATAAAGATAATACCAAATTCACTGCAAGGCTACTCACATCTCCTTTGTAACTCCCCTTCAGGTCAATAGAATTTAATCCTAGACTTCTAAACTGGTGTCAGGTGCTTGAGCTGCTGTACCTGCTTCTTATACATGTGCTTTTTCCCAGTTATGCGCTGTGTGCGTGAGTGATGCTGTGTGCCAGCGACTCATCCTGCTGCATGGGGTGTTGTGACCTGCCTAATCAAGTGCCATGCGACTCTAACCCCCTGAACGTGATGGAAATTGGTACGCAATTTAAATCTGCCAGGCTTTTTTTTTGCTACAGATAAAAGTATGTTGATTTGCCAACCCCAACTGTGAAATGTTCCCACTGCCTGAACTATTTTCTACACAACACTTGTTTTCTCTGTAAAAGCCTTTTTCTATTGATCTGAATTGACTTGTGCAGAAAAGCCTTGTGAGTTCAATGCAAATTGTTACCGTGCACTTACTGTGAGCAGCAGAGCAATACAAAAGGATGCTTTTGTGTAGATGTGCAACGTGCGTATTTCAAGACATGTCTCCCTGTATTGATATTTGGTCTGATCTTGCTTTCAGAGTATAAGCAAGCAGTCAATTAATGCATTTTTAAATGTTTTGAGGAGAAGCTAAATCTAAAATCCGAGGAGGGCACATGTTTGGGTAGAGGAATGCTGAATCTGCGTGTTTTCCTGGATTGAACTGAAATTGATCTCAATCTCTCAGCAGAGACAACATCAACTTTTAGACTTTTATCCTAGCTGTACGTTGGGGATGGGGGGAAGCACCACAATGCAACAAGAAAGTGCATTTAGTGTTTTATATGTTTTTATGAAGTTTTTGAGCCTGTTGTGCAGCTCAGTTACTTTACCAAAGAACCGTAAGTAGATTTGGGATAGGAAGAAATCTCAGTTCTTGAGTGATTTATCCAGAAATAGTTTTGACGCGTAGGTCCATGCTATGCACACACGGCTCAACCGTCAGGTTGCTCATCTGCCATAGTGAGTGGAGTGAAGTTTTGTTTCCTTGAGGAATACTGATGTAGCAAGGATTTGGCACTTCATTCGCGTACTTGTGGGTGCAGCCTTAAAAAGGGAGACTGAAAGACAAAAGAGCAAGGCCTAATGTAGGTAAACCTTTGCCCTCCAGGTAAGGTAAAGCACCCTCAGAAGGTACTTGAAGCATCCATGATGAACCAGCTCCAGAATAAGAAAGATTTGATGGCAAAAAGGCAGACCACCACATCTTCTGTTCTCAAAATCTCCACGAGTGTGCAGGTGGAGGAGCAAACCTCTACTCAAGCTCTTGCTGCATAGCCACCCTCTTTAGCCAAGCTCTGTCCCAGCAACCCCCAGCCAGCCTTTGAGCCTTCCTGAGCATGAGCTGCAAAACACGGTCCAGAGCTGTCAGCTAAACCGTAAATTATCAGATTTATACTTGCGTTAAAGTATCTCTGAGACTGGCCTGCACATTTTCCTGATAGGTCTATAAACTTTGCCTGTGCAGTCCAGCTTTAAGTTGCGTTTGTGCAGATGCCAAAAGTGGGAATAACTCACGGGTGTTGCATTGGGCTTCCTCAGTCGGACAACCTGAGTTACATTTACTGCTTGAGTGTGGAGCAGGGACGTGCCTCCGTGTCCCTTGTGCTGTGGAGTGGAAGTACTTGCATCATAAATGACCACAAGACAAATGTTAACAGAAACCTTGCTTAGTCCAGCAAATATCTTGCGTGATCCTTTTGTATGTGAATTGAAGAGTAGCAATGGCCAGAATGACCATCACTCATGTGAGACATGCTTCCCACACTGTGATTTGCCTCTGTCAGAGGAAACAAGCACAAAATAGCTCTTAACGTCTGCATGCAGAAATAATGGTGTTAGCAGAAGTGCCACCTGGCAAAGGATGGCATCTGGTTTGATGAGGAGTGAGCAGCTGCCCCCCCCCCTGTACCTTAAACAAGAGCTTCTTAGAAAAATGAGAAATGAGAGCTTCTCATCTTGATTGGAAAAAGTGAGGCTTTGGGCACATGGTGTAAGACTTGTGTTGTTGCTTTGATTGAGGTCAAACTCTTTCTGTTCATCTGTCCAAGGAAAATTCAACACTAATGTTTTGTTGGTTTTTTTTTGCTGGTTTTGTGTACATATCAGTTGGGTTTTAGAACAACTGGTTTGCATAGACAGATATGAATTCTTCCATTCCTTCCTCTTTTCATTTGCTTCCGTGTGCCGAGGTTGAGGTAATGTGTGGCTTTGCGGGCAAAAAGCCTTCTCGGACGCCTGGGAGCAGCTCTCGGTGCCCACTTGGGAGCCGGAGAGGCCGGTGCCTGCGGGAGGCTAGAGGCTGGTAGGAAGTGAAGTCTTAACGATGTTTTGCAACTCCTCAAAAAGCAGAGCCAGATTTCTCTCCCCGCATTGCAGCCCAAATCCGTCAAGACTCCTGCATCCAGCTTTAAGCACAGGAGTGGGCCCCCGAAGGACGGCGCGGGCTGCGGCGAGCCTGTACTTACACAGGCAGTGTTGATTCAGGATTAAGGTGAATAGAGCTGGCTCCTCTGGGGACGTATATATTAGACTTTTTGAAAAACTTTTGACCTTAGCCATGCTCATTTTGTGTTTTAAGTAATCGTGATGGCTCCCACGACGTCACGCCTCCTGAAGCTGGCGGTTGGTCGCTGGCATGGTTAAAGAGTGAAGGCTTTGAAAGGGGCCAAAATGGTTCAAGGAAATAAATCCCACTGAATTGAATGTGACCCGAGCACCTCGCTCCCCCAGGGCCTTTGGATCATCCCCGTTTATAAGTCTTTTACGAAAATATGAAAATTTCTGGTGACTTTGGGTGCTTCCATTTGAAGGTGAGTGAGGAATTTGGGGACTGCTCAAAACCCTAAACTCTTCTCAACAGCAGCGTCACAGCCCAGGCACAAAGGAAATGACCCTTCAGGTGGAAAGCTATTCCTGAAATCCTGGCAGTTGTAGTGATTTCAGAAGCAAACTATCCTGCTAAAGTATCGTAGCTGAAAAACAAGAGCACAGGAACACAAAGTGAATGTGTGAAGTTATAAATTCTCCTTCTATAGTAACTTTTGCACATCTTCCAAATTGCGGAGGACCGAGGAGCAGAAAGGAAATGAAGCAGTTTACACACAAACTACAAAACCCTTCTGAGAGAGAAATCACTTTTTTTTTATTTAATCGTATCACACTAAACCTGCTTTTTCTGAAGTAAGAAACAGTGGGCAGAAGCGGGAGCACAACGTGTCTGAGCTGCCCCTGGTCCCAGCACCCTGCCTGTGTCAAGGACTGGAGCGGGGACGTCCGCCACCGGAGCAGAGCGCAGCCTAATGAGTGCTGGGTGGCAGCAGCACTGCCACCGAAGCACACGTGACATTTGCATGAATATCAAATGAATTCATTATAATCACTGCTATTTCCATGAATACCAAATGAACTTATAATAACCGAACTCCTAAAGAGTTACCATTTTGTGTTTGAAAAAAAAAACAACAACAAAAACCAAAACACAACCCAACAACAAAAAGAACAAACACCAGAAATAGTGAAAAAATTAACCTCATTAAATTTTGGAGAGGTGTTATTTAGACGAGGGGTTTGACAAAGATTCAAGTAGTTGATTATGGTTTCTGGCTATTGTTTCTTTTTCATACAAATCTCTCGTTTTTTGAATGCTAAGTACCAGGTAATGAGGGTGTAGAGTTATTTAATTGCTTAAATGACAATCTCAATTAAGTGTAGGGTTTTTTGAAAATAAGTGTCTTTGCTGTAGAAGGACAACACAGATAAGACTCTAGGAGTATATAAGCTAATGAAGGGTTGGTATGCAGCACCTTTTAGATGGCTCTTCGCTTGCTGAAACAGAAGCTCTGGGTTTGAGTCAAACATCTGCTACCACCAAAACTTCAGAAAACTGACATTGTGGGGTGTGTTTACTTGTGTTATAATTAAACACCACAGACTGCAAATACCATCAAATCTGGAAGCAATAGTTCCCTGCCGCCAGATTCCTCCTTTCCTGCCCAAACACCGAAACCTGGGGAGGCTCCGTGCTCCCTCCGCCTCATGGGAAGCTCAGCCCTCTCCTGCCCTTCGCTTTTCCCAGCGTGGTCTGGGCTGGCATCGCAACGCAGGAGGAAGGTTGCAGCTTTGCCGTGGGTGTTGAAATGCAACAGCTGATCTGCGTGAACATGTGTGATGTGGAATCAGACAGGGTAAACGGACTTTGACTCAGTGACCTTCAGTGTGAAAGAGAAAAACGAATCAGCATCGCGCTTTTCTTGCGTTGCGGAAGCAGCTACTGAAATACCAATTAAAAGCTATAATGGGAGCTTGGGGTGGATCTGTACAATAAGAAACTTCTAGGTCAGGCAGGAGGGTTGCAATAATAATAATACCAAGCACATTTCCTTATTTAACTTTGTTTTTTATTGTGTTCAGCCCGCAGCTGAATTTTTTTACCTTGTAACATAGTCCCTAATTGAGACACATGAAGCTCATAAGAGGCTTTAGACAAGATTCAGCTAGCCACAAAAGTCATTATCTCATTTTCATTTATTAACATGATATTTCCAATGGATTAACGAGGGTTTCCCTTTTGTTGCCTCTGCTATGGCACTAGCCCTAAAGGGGCTGTTGCATCTCTCCATCTCAAGTGACTTCTTACTCACATTAGATTACAGTAATGTACGTGTTACAGGAATGACATTTATTATACTTCTTGAATTAAAATTCCCTATTTGAAGTAGCTATAATTGCTGGAAACAGGATAAAGTGGACTTGAGTGTTGATTTTAGCAATGAACCAGTATCAAAATAACTGCTGCTAGAACTGGGCATGCAAAAATACTCTCCTCTAACTTCAAATATCTAATACTGTAGTATTTCTGCAATCGGCATTATGATGCAGAACCAGTAATTTCAATTTTCTGAAGAAGCTAGAGGTGATCTTAAGAAACTACTCCCTACATTTTCCACAGCGCTCATAGTTATTTTTCAAGTGTCGGCAGCCCTACCATCCCACGAGGCTGCAAAGAACAAAGTAATAGTGCAAATTTTGGTTAATCAGGAAAAGGGCTAATCGGATACCCCACCAGGTGCACTGCGGCAGTGGTGAACCCCAGCACAGGGAGCCGTGCTATTTTCCTGCCGTGTTTTTCAGCTCTGCTCGCTGCTCCCCAGTTCCTCCTCCTCTCCCAGAAGGCTGCCCGAGCCGCGTTACGGCAAGGACCTGCAGAGAGCCTGTCTGCTCCAGGCACTGTCTGATCTTGTCTGACATAATTTAAACCCATGCTTCCTGCTTTAGTTTTACATTTTCCAGGGCCTGAAAGGTTCAGTGAGAAACAAAATTCACCTAAGAAAAATATAGAACAGGCGATTTGAATCAGCGCAGTCTATTTCTGCTTCATCTTGCCTGATATAAAGATGCTGTGCAGGATGCCTGCCGTTAGGTTTGATATAAAATTGAGACCCTGATTGTTTGTGGGTGTCAGTTTTCTCCTGATCAGTCCCTTGAGAGGTTTCAGCCCTACAGAGGCTGAGCTTAACCCTGGCATTTAGGAGAAAAAAAATGTATCTCTGCTCCAGCCAATCCTCCCTGGTGCAGCTGGATTTAGTGGTGTTCCTCACCTGTGTTTTTCCAGAACCACTGTTGCCTGCCTGCAGCTGCACAAAAAAAGGGGCACGGACTTAGCACAGACTGATGGAGTGCTCTTTCTGGATCGGCATTTAATAAGCCAAAGGATATGAAAATCTGGAAAATAAGCTGTGGAAGTTACAAGAAGAATTCTTCCTGCCTTGTCTTCTGGGGGGAAAAACAACAACAACAACAAAAAAGTAGGAGGGATATTTAATCCAGGAAGCTCCATCATATGTCAAGTTTAAAATTGTAACCTACAGTGTGTTATAAAAGTGTTATGAACACAATCACTAACAGGTTTCAACATAAATTTGTAAACCAAAGAAGCCCTTGCTGGTGTGTTTTGGATTTTCTTCTGCACTCCCTATTCTAGAGGGTGCTTTCTGCTTTATTTATTAAATCGCACATCAAGGCTGATGTCTTGGGAAATGGGGCTGTTCAGACCCGCTGGTGGCAGCCGCAGCAATCTCTGTGTTGGCAGCGAGCTGGTGAGCCTCCCGCGCCGGATCTCCCCCCAGTCTGGCGTTACAACTGTAGTCATTTCGAAGAAAAGCTTCAGATGGACCTCTGGAAGATGGGCTTAACCTTTTTGGGGGCAAGGGCAGGGAAGATGCTTTGGAAAAAAAAAAGGTGGCATACTATAAAAGATACATTTTTCATTCTCCATTATTTTTCTAACAAACTTTCTCCTTAATATAATAATAAAACTTATGAAGGGCAAATGGCCTTCACCTGATGTGTGGGAGGTGGGTGTTTGGAGGGACCTCTTAAGAAACACAAAAAATCCCTTGAGTAACCCCAAACCCCTCTGCCTGGGATTCAGGCGTTGTCCCAGAACATTTGGCTCTGCCTCTGTCAGCCCCTTCCCATAGTTTGTATTTCACATCAGGGTTCAGAGAGGTGCTCTGCGTTCACTGGAGCCTGACCAGAAGGGGTGTTCAGAGTGCGTTCTTCCTTAATTTAAAAAAAATAATGAAAAAATAGTATGAACAGTTGGAATAAAACCTGAGTTTTGGGTAAATTCCAATAATGTGTTTTTCATTGCATGAGATGTGATGCCTGTCAACACTTACTAGTCAGATTCGCCTCCTTTTTACGTATCTTAAACAGCCCCCTCCCTTTTGTAGCAGAGAGGAGTGTCCTGCATATCATGCTTCCATCTCCATACTGTAATTATTAATATAGGGTAGAGAAAGGTCACCTATGTTTTTTGGCAACAGTTACGTTCCCATGTATAAATCATGATAAAGTGCTATTACTCTGTAGGGTACACTGATGTTTTCAATTTACCCTGTGTAGAATATCCTTTCTTTCTTTCTTTCTCCCTTAAAAAAAAAATAAAAAAGTCTTTTGTTCCTATAATATAGATAAACTCATAGATTTCACAACCAATAAAAATAATATTAATAAAAATGAGGCATTGTTACAAAGTAGGTCCTAACTATGCAGCCTAAT
This sequence comes from Pluvialis apricaria, assembly GCA_017639485.1. Taxonomy (NCBI): domain Eukaryota; kingdom Metazoa; phylum Chordata; class Aves; order Charadriiformes; family Charadriidae; genus Pluvialis; species Pluvialis apricaria. Next base: position 39,551,030 of record CM030013.1, read on the forward strand.
GTTTCAGTAAGTCTGTGGTGCACATCCTTTTATAGCCAATTAAGAGGATGTTTTATTTCCCTCATTAAAAGTGCAGCCCACAGTCACCATGTTGAATCAAATAAGTATGAGTTTGCACATCCTGTGCGCAACCTTTCCTTGAGGCACAGTAGCATTTGTCATCTTTATAATAAAGCTTTCCAATTTTTCTGATTAATATTTAAAAGAAATAACATGACCTGAGGAATATATATATAACATCCTCGTTGGAAGGCATTCTGTACTACACCGCTCTCTCTGGTCTAAGGCTAATGTACCATTATGCCACTTTGTATTCTGCCTCCTTCTAAGACCTGTTTTCCTGTGTTTATGTGCGGCAGCACTCCCTTTGTGCTCTTTTCTTTCTCCTAGATGAGACAGAGATCTCACGAGTGCCTGTCACATTTTGGTGGTCGCTGTGATGCTCCTTGTCTTCAGTCTTGCCCTCTGTGTGGAGGGTAGGGGATGGTCCTCTAGAGATTGTCCCCTGAGCAATTACTGGGTCATTATGTGTCCATGAGCAAGTGGTTTCTGAATCGAACTCCTTGCGGCTTTCTAGCAAAGCAGATGTAGGCTGGAGTGCTGTTAAAAGGTGAGGTCCTGCCCCTTCGTTCAGGTACCAAAACCCGGGCAGGGGTTGGGGACAGCAAGCTCATTGGATCTCTCCCTCTCTTATGGTTCATGTGGCGATTTGCTAATGTGACCGTTGTGCGTGTCTTTGGTAGAGGTGACCTGCAAAGGTGCGGCTTCATCTTGTAAAGGCACACCTTCCACTCCATCCATTTCTCCTGAGGGTAGAGCTTTACTGACCTCAAAGAGCTTCATGGTTGTGACAGACTCTGGGAAAGTAGATATCTGTGTTAGGACCCCAGGCTTCTTCAGGTTGCAGAAAAACTGACTATTTACTTATTTTTTTTTTGTTATCATTATTACTACTGAAAAGCATATGTCAAACGATTAAAAAGACAGGACCACACCACAGTGAGCTTTGGTTGACAGTGTAATGCAGCAAGTAAGGTATTAAACAAAGGTAAAGAACGAGCAGGCTGAGATTTCACAGCAGAGGTGCTAGAAACTGTTTACTCTTATGCAGCCTTTTCAGTACATAAATTCCCTGGTTTTCACTCCCCCCCCTCCATGTTGTGCCTTATTTATTTCCTTTCATTTTTTTTTTTTTTCCCCAATAACGATTGGAGACAAACAGAGGAAAATGAGGAGGGCTAAGGTCAGTTTTGGTATTTCATATTGGCACCCATCACTAAAGCCCCTTAGGTTCTTCAAACCATTACGAGTAATCATGGCTAGAATAACAAAATATAAGCCTTTAAACTTAAAGGCTCGATTATTCAGGGCTCTCTGTAAATTACAGACAAAGCTAACAAATTTCATACATTAGTCATGGTAAAAAATATTAAATTGCATGGTTTGTCACAGATTAATAGGAAAAAAAGATTAAAATGGCAAGTTGTGTAAGTAATTTAAACAAATGGTTGTCAGAGATTCTGCATGTTTGGCGAAGAATTAAATAAGTGAATATCAGCAGCTGAACTTCTTGCAGAGGAGCCAAACCCTTTTGGAAAAGCTGAGGCTCTTTTTGAATATGGAAGCAATGTTTTACTCAATCCTATAACACATTCAAAACAGCTGTTGAACAAAGAAGAAGAATTTACCATGCAGTGTTGCTTGTATTTGTCTTAATCCATCCCCACCAGTAAGCCACTCGCTGCAGAGGGAAAAAGGAAATCTCTCCTGTGGACCAAGACTTGGAAGATGTGGAGAATACCAAGATTAATATTGAAGGCTGGAGTGCTTGTTGGAGGGGGCGATAATGCCGCGTACCACCAGGCAATTCTTTCCATTAAGTAGCACCAAGAAATAATTGCAAAATGTTCTTTCCAGCGTGCCAGTACTTGGGCAAACCGGCACCAGAGCCAAAAGGATCCCCATACCTGGTCAGGGATGGTGTGGGGATTGATACTGCAGGGGACCACAGCATCCATGTGCGAGGTGCCGTGCAGCCACTGCCCACAGCATGGTGCTGTCACTGTTGACCCCACTTCTGCCTAAAGAGCATTCTCCAAATTCCCCCCGTTAAGGAGGATGATAGCAACGTGCACAGCACACACAGTGATGGATTTTGCAAGAACGAGCTCTGTGCGCGCTCAGCCTGGGAGAGTTTCTGAAAGTTGTTTGTCTTTGTTTAGTTATTTTTTAATTTTTTTTTTCTTATTCCTTGGGTTTTTTTTATGTCTGTTGGGGAGATGAGATAAGTCTTCCTTCCTCCTGATCTCCTGGAGCTAACAGTGTGATATCAAGAACAGAGACTCGCCCTACCTCCCGTTTCAGCCTGGTTCGGCATGCTTTTGCTTTTTTTCACTCCTCACTCCTTTAACCCTTGTTGTTTTGTAAGGGGGGAGCAGAAAGGAAATCAAAGCTGTGGTTGATAGCAAGAGAACCACGTACTTGTTTTTTGAATTTCCCAACTCCTCATTTACCTTCTCGTTCACTCCCAATTGTGGTTTTCCCAATTTACAGCTGGAGACAGCTCTCTGAAAACAGAGGTGTGGTGCCATAAATAGCCCAGTATTGCAATTTTCTCTTTTTTTAAAATCTGCTATTTGCTTGTTGGCTCTCACTTTAACACCCATGGCGCAGCATCCTGTTACGGATGGCTACAACTGGCTTTTGCACTGAGGTAAAATGTTCAGTTACACTGGAACAGGAATTAGAGATGGAGATTTAGGACAGCCCATGCCAACATGTATCTGAACACCTCCCTGAGCCTTACAGCTCAGGCCAAACCGGGTTTAGCTCAGAGATGTCTTTGCCCATTTTCTTAAGCCGCTGATGAGGAAAGGACTCTGCCTTTACATGCTGTTGCCCAGCCTCGGCATCGCAGTGGCTCTGGGAACGCTTGCTTTGAAATGAATTCAGGCGGACCGATGGCTTAGGGGTAGCTTGCTCCATCAACACAGTTAGCATTTTCAGTAAAACTCCATTTCACTTGACACAGTTTTCATAAAATTCATAGTGAGTGAAATGGCAGTTAGAGAATGGAGAAACGTCCAGTCTTCACGATTTACCCCTTTTAATGTAAAGATTCATAGTTTTCATCATAACTTTCAGGGAACCTTATCTTGTGTATGTTTTTTGGCATAAAATCCACCAACAGGCAAGATGTCCTCCCCCATGTTCATGTGTCTGCCGGCATGAAGACACTCTGAAGGCTGTGTCCACTGGCAGAGTTAATTGAACCAGCATTTGGGATCTGGTGTTCCCACAGCATCTCCATCCTGGCCGGAGCCAGGAAACTCCAGTCATCTCCCATAGGAACTCCTTCCCAGGAAAATTCCCAGAACAGCTTCTCAATGAAGGAGGTTGAGCGTCTTCTGATATATCTTGGATAAGCATCTGCTTGTGATATTCATCCAAAAACTGGAAATATTAGGCTTGCTTTACATTGATTCATTTCAGCAGCTGACCCAGCAGCAGTTTTTATACCAGTACCGACGATTAACTTTGGTTGACTTGAGAGGTTGTCTTTGACCTAGATTTAGAGTCAAGTTTAGATCTTTAGTGGAGGATCCCAGGGTTCACGCTTGACATTACCAAATTGTCACACAAACAGACCCACAGAAAAACAGACACTGTTAATTTTGCTGGCTGCTTCACAGACTTGTGCATCATCTGCACAAACTGCAGGACACTCATCTGTCTGGTTTTCAGCCCAGTTTGAGGGCTGATACAAGGACAAGCCCTCTTGCCACCCTTTGTGTAGCTGTAGAGGTGTTTGGTTTAAACTTCTGGTGTTGCAGGAGGGTCTGGGACCGCCAGGAATGGGAGCTTTTCGCTGTATTCATAGCACCCCATGCTAAGGCAGTTTGCATCTTGCTTTCCCTCTCCTTCCCAGAGGCAACCTTATGCTTTCCTCTACCTGTTTCCACACATGTTGGGTCATTCCTGGGTTCCTTCATTCAATAGGTTTCCCTCTTATTTAACACACACGTTGGGAAGGGAAGAGTAACGTGCACTGACATGTAAACTGCTGTCCTTCATCTGAACATTCCTCCTCCTCCAACTCCTCCCTGCCCCCACCCTTCCCAAACCTGCTGGGTGGCTTCAAACAGTCTCCTTGTATCCATCCCATGTTTAAAGCCTTCTCTGAAAATAGGTGAACTCCTCTAGCTAGTAACCTGCTGGAGGAGCCTGTCAAGGGCTGGCTGTACGCACTTCAGTCTTCGCAAGAATCAAAGTAAAACGAAGAGAGTTTCACAGAAAAGGGTTACAGAGAGTTTCACGTATTTTGCAGCCTTTTCATGGCTTAAATTACACTTCCCCTTGTTCTAGTTTTAAAAGGCAGAACAGAAAACTTAATTTTAACACTGAAAAATGAAGGCTCTTCAATTATTTATAACATTAAAATGTACAAATGTTTGATCAATGAACTTGAAAAAAACATGCAACTACAAAACCCATTTCACAGTGTTCTAAAGTTCATGTGGCAGAGATAGAGAAGTGAAATGATTATTAACAGACGAAGAGCAGCATTTTAATAACATTCGAGCTGTAATAATGAGGCTGACAAAAGCAAAGAAATTCAAAGCCAACACTGATCTGATGCTCCCTCCTTAACACATAGACTGTGCCTAATTTTGCAGAATGTAAGGTATTCTAAGAAAATTGCTCTTGTGCTGGAGACCCCCTCGGTGTGGTGCCCAGTGGGGTGGCAGCAGGATGAGGTACCTTTTGTTTCAGAACTTTGTTATTTTATAGTGGAGTGTTTTGAGTAAATATACAGCTGTGGAATACAGTACTGGAATACCATTATTCTATTAACAGTAGTGGAAGCATCTTTTTCTCTTAAAAACACTGAAATATGACATTTCCCGGGTGAGCCCAGCACGCCAAGCAAGGGTCTGCCAGAGGGGTTATAGATGGTGGCAGCTTCTGGAGACGCCAAACCCTTCTGACGCCAAACAAGCAAAACACAACATATTGGCCAAGTGTTGGGATGAGCCTTGTGACACCCAAAAGGCAGAGAGCTCCCAAATCACTGCTGTGCTCCTGCAAAGCGTGGTGTAGGAATGAAGAGAGGTTATAGTGAGCATGAGGCTTGTCCACAGCTGCCCATGCCCCCTTGCAGCTGGGGAACAAATGGGCTCAAAGCTGCTCCAACTCCATCGGCTCTTGGTGCCTTCACCCCGGGGTCTGCTCTCCAAGGGCTTGACAGCTGGGAAGGGCTGGTGGTGTCCTTTCTTCATGCTAAAAGAATATTTTTGTTGGATAGGTACACACATTTTCTTAGAAAAAGAATTTTATTTTCCAAATACCAATCCTTTCCAGAAAAACAAGCACGATTTGATCAGCTGACTACACAATTGCAATAAATCCTGTTTCTTCAGCTCTTTTCTGAGATAAATGGTTAATCTTGTTTAAGAGCTTTGGATATTAAGGTGCCGCTTATTGCAACAGCAAACGGAAAACTGTCTGGTTTTACTGCACTGTAGCGAAACTGTGAAGTTTATAAGCAAAATGCCTTTCCAACTTGGGAAAGGACACACGGACACCAGACAGAGTGCAATGCAGGGCAAAGAGTTTGTTATACACAGACCTGTAGTTTTATCCTTGTAAGGGTAAGGAAATGATATTTAGGAGAAGGTGGCAAGCCTTGTCCCTGGTTTGCAGCAGTTAGACGTAAGCAAGAGCTGCCCTTGGCTCCGTCAGCAGAGCAAGGGACCTCTGCGCCTCTTCTGTTCCCCAACCCAATGTGGGAGGGAGAGTCCTGGGCTGGGGAGATGGAAGACGGGAGAGGTGAGAGGGAGCTTCCTGCTTTTGGGGATGTTTCCCTTGCCTTAATGCAGGTGACTTGAGAGAGAGCATCCCTTGTTGACCCGAGTTCATCCCATTGGTGACCAGGCGGCCAAGCCAAGGTGGAGTGAGAGGTCCGGGCAGCCCAGGGGCATCCCTTTGGGGTGGGCAGTGACCCTGTCCACGCAGCGACCGCCAAGGGGCCGGCTGCCCTTTCCCGAGCTGCTGCCTGAAAAACAAGAGCCCAACCTTCATGTCTTGGTCCTGCAGCCTCTAATTATGCCCTGCACAAGGCCTTAGATGTGAAGTCTGCTGCAGAAGCAGGACGGTGACGACGATGAAAGGGAACAACATCAAAAGTGTCAGGAAGAGGAGAAGGCAACGCCATATCAGTGTTGAAGCTACATGCATATTCCAATTTGCTATGTGACTGTGTTACTAATTTGGAAGGGGAAAAATATCAGATTATACGCAGAATGGCATCCCATAAGGTGCCTCAGGAATATGCAACTGCAGAAGAGTTTCTTAACAGGGGAGTCATGTGCTATTGAATCTAGTCTCAACACACAAATAAAGTATAATTAGGGCTCATTAGGAATGGAGGTAGGGCTGCTGGATCTCAGGTCTGTCTGCAGCCACCCCAGTGGGCATGAACAGAGAAGAAATAAGGCCGCAGCACTTACACTTTGGAGGGGAATGAGGACAAATGGGTAAGTGCTGTCCTTATGCATGCCGCTCTGAGACGATGGATTGTATGTTTCTGAGTCTGGTGTTGCAATATTTTTAAAATTGCATAATTGATCTGGAGGGGAAAAAAAAGAAAGTTACAAAAATTCTATTAATAAAATTTAGTAGATTAATAAGTCTTAGTATTACATATAAAAATTTGGCATTAAATATTTAAAAATTCTATTAATAAAATACTAGATTAATAAAGCCTAATATTAAATATAAAAAATTAATTCGTTGACTTTGTAATGTGAGAACCACGGCAAGAGACCTGCCGGTCCTTACTTGTATAAAGGCTCACGACTGTGGCGATGTGATGGAGGTGCAAGAAAAGGATGTTTAGGGCTGAGCTGAGTTGCCAGCGACAGGCTGCTAGGGAACAAGCGGGAACATGGCCTGATCCAGTATCGCTGAATAGTGGTCTGCTTTGACCATTCGTCTCTGCAAAATGGATAAAATAATCTACGATGAGATGCAGGTGGGGAGCCTAGAAGGTGGCATAAAGGCAATAAGGGTGTTTCCTAATTTGCAAGTTTGGGGGCCCATAGGTATCTGTGTGTCCTGATATTTTAAAACATAGTTCCCACATCTGTAGTGAACATATGAATGAATTTTGCCCCTGACTAGCAAAAGCAAGGTCAGACCTTATGTACCAAGGGAGAGGGATGCTTTGCTGATATCAGCCATTCGGGTACTGCCCCCTGGGGCATGTGGTGATGGTGGGGGATGCAGCATGCCCCAGAATCAAGCATGCTTAGGCTTAGGCTGAAATAAAACATGCGATTTAGCTGCAAAAAAAATTTCAAATGTCAAAAATCTATTTTGCAAAAGATACGTGGAGGAGGAGGAGGAGGAGGAAGAGAAGATGTTATCTAAAATTACTTTATCGAAAAAGAAAAAAAATATCTTTTCAAGCATGCTTTCTTATGTATATGGCATTTTTGCATCTGAGGTGTTCCTGTTTTCTTCTTCCAGGATGATGTAAACTCCCATCACTGATGATGTTTTCAGAGGTTTTTGCCCAGAGTTAGAAAAAGCGGTACCTTTTACCTCTGCCCAGTGTTTACAGCAAACAGTAAAACTCTGTTTAAATTAGGATAAAATATTAAAATTAATATTCATTGACTTTTATGTTTCATTATCATTAGAAATTAAGTTTATTCTTGGGTAAACAGTTTATAGCAAGTTATAAATATTTTCTGTTGACCTATTAACTGGCTCAATATATTATGAAGTTATTGACAGTTGCAGTAAAATTTACAAACAGCTATTAAACCTTTTAACATACTAGATATGTCTAAGTCTCTATAACATGGAGAAATGATTTTTTAAGATAATTTTCTACTGATATTAAATTCGTCCAAGATTTTAATATATTGTCAAAGTTTATGGGTCATAAAATAAACCTAGAGCTAACAAAAAATTTACACAAGGATATCATTTAAGAAAAAGGACATGTAAGTTTTAGTGCAGTAAGAATGATGAGATATAAGCCACTGAAACATATAAAAGTACATACCAAATACCATGTTAAAATAACATTAAATGTCTTGTATAAATCCACAAGTCAAGGTTTAAGGTTTTTTACAGTGCCTGAATCTCTTATTATTGTGTCTAGATAATGACACCCTCGCAGTGCAGCACTTAGAAAAGCTCACTTTTGATAGATGTAGAAGCATGAAATAATGATAGACCAAGAAATCCTAATTTTGAATTCCCTGATAATGAAAGGTTAGGGCACACACTTTGTGGGCCTGATTCAACAATGTATTACTCCATCTTAAGCCTGATGTAAATCATTTAAAATCAATAAAAATGGGTCAGCTGGCTGGTGTAAATTGGCCCGTCTTCATTACAGTCCATGGATGGATGCCAGTTTACACCAGCTGAGAAATTGGCCGGGTGCAGTTATATCTGTGTAAAGCTGTCAGAACTCAGTGATTCATCAGGAACTGCACATTTACGATAGCTTTTCTCCGTTTCCTTCATATATATATGTATTTAAAAGTTGGGTGGTTTGACACTGCCCTTGAAATAAGAGTGATGTCTCATAACCTAACCCACGTTCAATAGAAGCATCACATTTCTCTTATTAGCAGGCATTAGGTTCTTGACGGAAAAGTGTCTGAGCACCCCTGGTGCTGCGAGACAGGAGAAATTGCAATACTACAGCTGAAGCATCCTCCAGCTTCGGCTGAAGGGACGGTATCCGAACTAGGACTGCACCAGGAGGGTGCCCTACCCTTGCATGGAGCCATCGCATGTGCCCAGGAGCAGCAATCAGGTCAGACTGCATCCTCAGAGCCAGAGGACCTGCGTGAAAACCTTGGGAAGAAGAATATTAGCTATGTTCTTGCAGCAAGCATGCTTTTACTACGTGTATCTAAAGAGGTTGAGCTGGGGAGAGCCTGCTGCCAGCCTTGGTGCTCCCTCCTGGTCTGTGGTGAGGGATGGAGCCCTCACCGTGGAGCCCTACTGCATGCCATGGTCCTCCTTTCTAGAAGTCTTCTCCTCCCACAGTTTTCGGGAGCCAATGAGGTTCTTCATGATTGTAGGCCCACAGATGAAGAACTCCTGAAGATGGGGAAAAAAAAGGGAGGGGATTCCAGCTTACACTTACCTCTGTCAGAGCAAATATCCTAAGAAATGAGGCAATAGTGAAGTGCAAAAGTCATAAGTACAATCAAGAGCATAGCCATGTATGAAATAGCTCAGAGAAGCTGCTGTGCTTCCCCTTTGATGTCAGCTCATTGGTCTGTTTTTGGGTGTCCCACCTTGAGTGAAGGTGCTCCAGATCCTGCAGCATAATGGAGCGCACACACCAGTTTAACTGAGGTCCTGCAGGACCATCACCTAACACTAAAAGTAGCAAAACCAGCAGGGTTTCTTTTGGTTTTATGTAATATTTGTAAGCTGGCGCTGTGCCTGGTGGGCTTTCCACCCTGAAGCCAAGCTCCTCATGGGTCCTTTCCTGCAGGGCCAGAGCCACCCGGGTCCCAGGAGCTCGGTGGGGCTGGAAGCAGTCCTGGCTTGCCTCGTGCAAGCATGCAGTATAACTGACGTGACTTTGTGGTTTCCTATCTCGGCTTTGAAATATAGTAAACTCACAAAAGCTACTGTAGAGTTCAGAACAAACACAGGGGGTATGTTTAGTTATTTGTTTTTGTAGTAAAATAAAATATTTATTATACACAGACACCTACTGTGAACAGAGGGTAAGGCCACTGTGTTTTATCTCTAGGGTGTCATGTTTGACTTCCATTAGGGATGTATTATAGACCTGTGGGTTTTCATGAATTCAGAAAGTCCACTTTGAACACTGATTTCAAAGCCTACAGGGGGTGTGAGGAATGTAAGAACACTGCTTCGTAGGAAGGAACCTGTTGCATCTGACAAACACCTTGCGTTTGATAAGTCAGAGCTGAGGTATGCTATAAAGGCGTTCTTATTTTTTATTTTTTTATTTCCTTAGCATGATTTTAAAGGAAGATTTCCTATTGTTTGCTTTGCAACTTTAGCCCATCTGAAAGCTCAAGGTGAAGACAATGAATGAGCTTCTGAAAAATGCACCATTACATCAGCATACTTTTTACATTTTGCCCTAATTCCCTCCCAATGAATCATATGGGAGGAGAAAATGACCTCAATGATCAGGTGGATACCGATATATCTCCATAAGTGCCTCTCAGATTAATGATGCTGTCCAAAACTCTAAGTAACACTTGAGGGAGATGCATGGAGGGGCTGTTGGCAGTGTGTGGTGCTGCAGGCGTGGGGGCAGCCAGCCTCTTGTCCCCCACATCACCCCCGTGGTGGGCAGTGAAGGGTCGGCCATGGGAAACGGCTCATAGGTCTCAGCGCCATGCAGGCCATGGCTCCTGAGCAGCCTGTGGGTAAGCAGATTCAAGTTTGCAGGAGGTGGGAGGTGACTCGTGTTCTGCTCAGGGCACAATCAGTGATGTGGGGACATGGTCTCAGCTCGGTGGAGGGGGTGGAGACAGCAATGGGAAAGTGGAAAGGATGCCAAAGGAATCTGCTGTGAAAGCATGAAACCTCCAGATCTGGTTTTCTTTCACCAGGATGCTTTTCCTTTCTGTCCACATCCATGCCCGTGGCTGGACAGCCAGGAAGGGATGTGTTCCCTTCTCTTCAGACCTCTGTATCTCACCTTGAACCATGCAATACCGGTGACAGTATATGAAATGCAAACACCTCGAGTAGGGAAATTGGTACCCTGCGCTGCAGTTGGATGCCACCTAAGGTATTTGGGTTTTACTTATGGCCACCAAATTTAGAAAAAAATACTCAGAAGACCTGATGGCGAAACCAATGCAGGAATCACACAGCATCGTTAGAGCCATTTTGATTTACCTCCTCCAGACAATGAGTAAGGGTATATTTTGAATGTTCATTCGCTTCTTTATCTATGTTCTTTGTTCTGTTTATTGTCGGCTGGGGAGGGAATGCACATGGATTTGTTTCCATAATGATTTCATGGAGAGGTCAAACCCCACTGAATCCAGATAAGTACAGGAGTCAGTAGGCTTCTTAGAAAGAAGCTTCTTACAAAAGAATTGGCTCTGCTGACTTTTTTCATTGTAGAAATGTCAATGCAAGAAGTTAATAGTGCCTGTTAGGCTGAGCATAACTGGGATTGGAAAAAGTGTAGTAATGTAAAGTATGTCTAGAAATATTCACACATGCTGCTACTAACAAGTCTTCTGTTACTAATTGTACCTTCAGTTAATGTGTCTGTCTTTTCAATTCTACTTTACTGATACTATTTTGACATGGGGTAACATGTTCAAAAGAACTTGACTCTCATTTTTCTGTAGATGACAGTGCTTAAATGCAAAATCCTGTCCAGCACAATTTTCAAAATACTCTTAAAGCCAACCTGCCAGAGTAGACTCTTTCATAACAGCTGTTTGGTAGAGTAAGCAATGGACAAAATCTTTTACTTTTATCCAAATAAAATTGCGATGGGAATGAGAGGGAAGTTAACTACACAGCCTGTAAGTATTCACTCTCTTTTATTTTCTTTTGTTCTGTTTTTTTTTTTTTTCCTGGGGATTTTACATCAAGGATGCAAGCTGCCTCTATTACAGTCAGTAGTAAAATTCCTGTTGGCTTTGTTGAAACCAAAGGTTCACCTCATTCCTGCAAACTGCGTCACGTATAGTTTTCGGTAGGGTAACCTCACCTTTGGAAACCACTTTGGGTCCTAATACTCACTAATGGGATTCTTACCCTATAACCAAGGTTGTTCTGAGAGTACAGGGCTCTTCCCAGGTCCTACACACACTAATAATACCTTGTGAGAGAGGTTAGCAGCAATAGTCATGGACAGTAAGTCCCGACTTGGTTATGTGCTTCCCGTTCCACATGAATTCAACCATTAAATCTGAACTTCCAGTTCAAATTAAATATGTCATGACCAATGTCAGATATATGGACAACTTCAGAGTGGAATAACCCAAGGCAATCTGCTCTGATCGTATCATGCCTTAAGTCTCAGACTAAATCCAGGGGGAATTTAATAAAATAGCTCAGTCAAGCATTGATCTTTTCCTGATGGTTTTTTTTCCTTTCCAATGGTCTTCTTGCACACATTGCCCCACTCCCCCCTTGTGAAACAACACTGTATCATACAGGAATAACCCAAAGTGTTTCAGTAGTGCAGCTATTGTACCTTTGCTATTGACCTTCTTCTTTCCCATCTCTCATCTGATGGCAGTGTTCTAGTTCGACGGTATTAAATCATTTAGTTTCTCTCCCTCTCTGCCAATATGCTGCTCTGCTATTATATTTGTTACATAAAGTGTGTAAAGTATCGTAAAATGGGATGACAGTGCTGCAGGAAAACCAGTCTGGTGGTGTGTTGTGGTCAGTGGTTGTGTTGTGTTGTGCATTTGTAAGCAGAGCCTGGAGATCCTGTTAGAGGATCTGTTCTACAGATCCATTTGTCCATCCCTGTCACTGTGGTGGTAAGCCAAGCCCAGCACATGGCTCACCAGAAAATTCAGTGGGTGTTACTCAGGAATGACACTGAGGCATCTCAGTGGAGATGAGGGACTTGCAGTGCATTGCGTGTCACCTCCTGGGTTAGCAAGGAACAGACAAGGGAACAGCCTTGGGATGCAAGTCCTGTGGGTGCTCAGAGAATGGGACATGAGCAACTAAAAGACTCGTAACCAGCCTTGCCTGAAAAAAAACCCAGTTTTTAGGCCTTTTTTAGGATATAATATTATATCTAGTAGGATATTGTAAGTTATAACATACTATCCCGTAGAATATAATATATACCAGACTTAAAAAATATTAATTTTAATTTTACTCATCAAGCTATAAGATTTAATGTAGAATCCAATAGTGTAATCAACATTATTAGATGGGGCAAAACTTTCAGTCAACTGCATTGTCAAAATATCTGGGGAGTATTATAATTGCTGTTGTAGTGCATGAGCTGTCCTCGTCTCTGTTCTTTCCCCATTATTTTGCCTTGAAAAAGTAGTTTCTGTCAGATGCTAGAGGAGGGTATGAGTGTTGTTACTTCTGGACTAACTGGGCATTCCTGGTGAGAACAGTGTGGTTGTGAAGCAGAAGTACAGACCTGGTTTTGGGGCTGTGGGACAGTTGGTTGCCTGTGAAGATCCTTACTGGAAACCCACTGCGGAGACAGGGGCAAAAATGTGCACTACTGAATTGATGGTTGGTGAGCTTAACATTTAGATAAAGTCCAGAAGAGAGAACATTGCGTTACACGACTTTGCTTTAAAAATGAGTCCTTGGGTAAGATCCCTCTCTGATTTGAAACCCTTTCAGCATTTGGAAGAGTTTCAAGTAAAATTAAAAGAAAAACAAAGCTCATACTCCTGAGATCGCTCAACTACGTACTGAAGAGTGAGTGTGAGGGTATGTTTTGTCTCTAAAGAAAATATCAGAGCCTATAGCAGTCAAGATAGTTTATAAGCATGAACATAACTTTGAATAGCCCTAACGCGGGTTTACCATGACCTCTGCAACTCAACTCTGAATAAAAGGTAAAAAAATATTCCCTTAATACCAGCTATGCACTAGAAAAGATACTTAAACTCAGCAGATTTGAAAATCACAGGCATGTCTTGTTTCTCATGATGATGCTGACTGACCTTTTCTTTTCATTTTGTTTTATTAATTATAAAATAGAAGTTTTTACAGGAATCTAAGAAAATAGCTCTCCTTTCCCTAAAGATGCAATGCATTCATGTATCAGGAAACACAGGCAGATAGAATATAAGGAACCTTTTATTCAATGTCTGAAAGCTTTCCTTTGTCTCATTTCTCCTTAAGTTTTAACTCTTGCATGTTTCTTCCCCTGCTGTGAAGTGGTTAATGCACAATCTGATTATTTTTTTTATTTATTTTCACAAAGGCAAAATGTGACGGCTCTTTCTCTACACGCTGGTCCTTTCACATTGGTCTCCTCGCCATCTGAAAATGGGCTCTACTAATCTGCCAGCACAAGCTTCCCTTTGTCCCTCCCATTCTATCAGGTATGGTCAGAGGTGTTAGGGAGTGGTACTAGTGGAAGGGGATGCTCATTTTGGGGTATGGATGGATTGTGTGTCACTGGCCGTGCCCTGGCTGCTCATCTTGTCCTGTTCCACCTCAGCTGCCATCATACCATGTGTTTTCTTTCCCCCACACTCGTCCCGTTGAATGGGCTGTGTACTCTAAACAGCCCAGCATAGGTACCTTTTCTGCCTGTGCTGAGACATTTTGATTGTTATTATTGCTTTTATTTGCAATGCAGTAGACTAATTTAAAATTTCAAAACCTGAAGATTAATTGAAGTTGAGCATTTTAGTGTGTTCGTCTGTTCTTCTCTCCAAATATTTACCTTACATCCTCAGTTCCATCTCCAAGACATGTGGGACGACCTGCCAGGGACCTGTTAACCAATACATGCTGTGGACCAGAGCTCCCCTTGGTCCATAGGCTCCTGGATGGGGTGTCATGAGTTCCCATGCCAATAAAGTGACTCCCAAGGCTGACCTACTGCAGTGACATCGCTGTGACCGAGGGCAGGATCACTCCAAAGCTTCTCAGCCATCAGCCATGTGCCTTTGCGCAAGAAGCATGCTATAAAAGCAAAAGCTGGTACTCCTGTGAGCAACCAGTAAGGTCAGGAAAGGTCCCACAAGGAAAGGATTTGGTGGGAAATCTGTGCATGTGGGAACTAAATGTCCAATGTCCCCTTTGACTCTTTGTGGGATTTTAATGTTTCTGCAAAGCTTGGTCGTTTGAGTGCCCTTGGAATGAGTGGGCAGAAGCTCAATCATGGCAGAAGGGTCCATGCTGTGGTTATTGCTGACCATAGTTGTTGGATAAGGAGCAGCCAAGGCCAATTGCACCAGGGAGAAATGGAGACACGAACATTCTCCGTGCTAGCTCTGAACCATTATACAAAAATTGGAAATATTTCTGCAGCAGTACAGTGTGGACCCACATGTACATGTACGTATGACACTGAAACCTTTTACCATTATTGGATGTGTTTAAAATATTGGAGAGGTGTGCAAGTCCTCCAGAATGATCAGTTCTACCAAATGATCTCTTCTGGCTCTTGGACCTATTTCTGTGCTTGCTCATGTCCTGCAAAGACATGACGTTTAGCAGCCTCTTCAGAAGGACTGAGGATTAACTATAGATAGAACAGAAAGAACTTACTGTTTTCTGTGTTTAAAAGCACTGGAGCCACTGCAAAACATCAGGTTGCATTAGCTGAGGACGTGGCTCATCAGTGGGTGAACCAGGAGAAGGAAAGGACAGACATTGTCTAACACATAGAGAAAAGGGTACTGTTGCTGAGGACTCAAGTAAAGAGAGCTAAAACGCCAGAGTGTCAAGATGATTTTGTTCTTTTTGAGTGCCTAAACTTAATGGACTTTTCTGGCGGAGCTGTGTAGTACAGAAACCAGCACAGCACTTCCCGCCTCACTCCCCGCACTTGTCTGGGACTGTTCATGTCATAAATCATTCACAACTTTACTAAGGTGATTCTTACGCAGTCAGTCTATATCTTTAACGCAAAATCAAGGAGGGAGGAAAAAAAAATACATATATCCTAGTTTCCTGAAGCAGCTTTTCTATCTCAATAAGCAAATTGTGATATCTAAGGCCACATGAGAGCCAGCTGGAAATGCCAGAAGTCTATTTAGTTTCGGTACACATGCCAGAGAGTCCAAGGTTTCTTGTTCTCTCCCCAACATACCACTTTGCTTGGGTTTTGTCCAACAACTTCCTTCCTTGCTTCCTTTCTGGTCTCCATTTTGCTTCATCTCTGTGCATCTTCTCCTGCCATCTTCCTGGCTGGTGGCTGTGGGCTGCCCTCCGAACATCTTCCCGCAGGCACTGCCAAAGCCTCACGATGGCTAAACCAGTCTTTGGAGCAGCAATTGCCATGTCAGTCAGTTTTGTTGTTCATACTCCACTGCAGCATGGAAAAACTGTGCACAACACCATGTTTGCTATGAGTCCTCCTCAAAACGATCTGATGAATGGTGCTGAACGTACTGTGAATAGTGGTTCTGTGCCGACACTTTCAATGTCTATCTATCAGTAGATAGTTCATTGCCTTCCAAAGTTGGTTTATACATATATATAAATATATATAAAAATAAAGTTGTTTAAAATTCTCTCTTCTTTCCAAAATGTATTTTCCTGTAACAATATGTTGAGAAATCCAACATATTTAGCAACTCTTCTGGTTTTCAAAAAACTTTGCTCCATTTCACCCATGCTATCAGCTGAATGCAGTTGAAAGAAGTCCTAACATTAACTCAAAAATCTTTGGATTAAGTGAAATGGCAGTGCACTCTGTCATTAGATACAACATGGATGATGTGGCACCCTGTTTGCCAACCGATTTTTAAGTATGATTTCAACATATTGAAATATACGTTGATCAGTCTGAAGTATAAAAGTACCCTATGTACCAACAGTAGTGAATTATTTAAGAAACGATTAAGAATGGCAAGTTCAACATATGTTACCAAGAAATGAATGAGAATGGGTTTTTTTTTGGAACACCTTCCAAAAAAGAGCCCAGCAAGAGCTTGCCAAATTTGGTATTTAAAGACAAAGCTGTCTTGAGCTGAGTTCAGAAAAAGGTCTTAGTGTCAAATGTTTTCAACTTTTTTGCATTAAATGAACTGAAATTCAGCCAAACCAGATTCCTCAGATTGGGAAAAAAAAAAGGTTCCCTCCCAAGCCCAGGAGAAGCAGGCCAAGTTTCATCCTGACAGGAGTGGTTTTGCCAAAGTTATAAAAACTGAAGTGAAAGTAATGGTGCTGTATCTGGCATTTATAAAGCAGCTTCATCCCAAAAGGTCCTAAAGCACGTTACATATAGCAGGCTGGATTCCCCAGCCCTTAGTCATACCTTGCTCATACACATTGTCATTAAAACATACAGAATTTGAGAGCTCAGGCCTGAAGGTCTTGTGCAGGAGCACATGGTTTGGATCCCTTCCCATGTCTCTCGTGGTGGGAGCTCAATGACAGCCTATAATGCAGATTCAATCTATAATGAGTGCAAGTGCCAACCATCAAAACCCAGCTGGAGAGGCGTGCTGCCCATCAGCAAACCAGCTTTGGTCCAATGCTGGACTGTGTGGTTCAGTAGCATATGCTCTGCCACAGGGTCATGGACACCAAAAACAGGGTTTGCCACCAGCTCCGTTGGGATCTTGGCGCTGGCTGATGCCCTGCTAACATAAGTGAGCTCCTCCATCCCCTATTGACACAGAGTTTTTGCTTTGTCCTGATCTATCGAGATATTTGTATTGCATGTCTTCTGCATTTTACCTGAACTCAATGCTCAAAGCTTTCACTACTACATTACTTTTTCCAAAACTTCTCTTGGCTTTAAAATAATTTCGTTTTCTGCATGTGTGCCTGCCCTAATTACATGCATATAGATATTTCCCATAGATGGCACCGGAATTTCATGTTTTCTTTGTTATGTTTTTGCCTAGATTTTTCCTGTTTTGGGGGCAGGTGTTGTTTTCCCTATATTTAATGAATAGCTGTTGACTCTTAGTTGTTTTGAGTTGTTTGTTTGTTTTCCCCTCAGGAATCTTGCAGAGTTCTCAATGCAAATAAAAACAACAAACAAACCCAACAAAACCCAACGTGATTTGATGAAACATCCTAGTCTCTCCTGGATTTGCTTATACTTAGAATACTTGGTTCAAGAAACTATTTTTGCTGTGGTATACGAAGAAATGGGTAGATGAAGGGAACATTTTAGAGGTGACTGTGTATCCTCAACCACTGTGAAATCTAGAGGGGAGACGGGCACAGCATCTAGGGGGCCTGATCTGAGCCCTCTTCTCCTGCTTTAGGTTCACTCCTTACTCTTGACTAAGGGTAGAGCAGGGCAAGCCGATTCCCTGTATTCACATTAAACTGAGAATATCCACTTAAGTAATAAGATTTTAATTACCCAAGTCAGAATTTCATATTAAACCTTAATCTGATACATTACCAGCCTAAATTAATGTCAAAAGGTGTCTGTATAGAGACTTTCCTTCATTTAATGATGGTTAGTTTGGGGCCTAAACAAATTATTTGCAAAAAATCTCCAGACCGCTGTAGAAATGGCATTTCCATTGCTAATAGACTTTTTATTTCCAATTAGTCCTCTACTCACTGCAAAGGGTAGTGTTGCTTTGATCAGTAGCCGATTTACTGCAAGCATTTTGACAAAAGGGTGTTGGGAAGATGCATCCTTGAAGTATTTGTGGAATAAGTTAACATGAATATATGTGTGGAGTCCCTTAATAGCACTGCAGCTAGAGTGGGATAAGTAGACTGTATGCTTGGCTTTATGCCTTTATTTTGTTCTAAAGAAAACTCTTGAAGAAGTGCAAAACTACCTTCTTGTCTGACCCAGAATATGCAAATGCTGTTCTCTCTTCTTGAAGCAGTTTTCTTCAAAAATCCACCCTAGGAATTCTTAGGATTAAACACACCGATTCACATTTTTTCTCTTTATTAATTGTTTCTTCTTTTTCTTTGATTAGACTCTTCAGTCATGCTATAGAAACCAAATCAAACACTTTAAATGTTATTTTATTAAATCAAATGAACCTTTCCACAGTATAAAACCCCCAAAGTCTCTTAGCACCTTGTAACTACAGGTCCACACAGAATTAACTACAAAGTCCCGAGAAAGGGTTAATGCTTGCTGGCAGTTTGGCCATATTAGAACAATTACAGTGATTCATTGTCTATGTCTAATGGCATAATCTGATTGTAAAGACAGCAGAGTGGGCGTTGGAAAATATACAGCAGCCCACTATAGTCAGTGTGAGGCATAACAGGAAATGATTGTGGGTGTTAACCATGTCACAAATGGTTGGATTAAATGCTGACTCCACAGCCGAAAAGCCAAATAAAGATATGGGAAAGCGACCGTATACGTTTCAATAACAATTAGGAGACTATCTAATACTGTTTTCAGTAACAGAAAAGCAAGTTGCAGTGAAAAACCTACCGCAGGTGATTCTACTTAAAACTGTATTTACTATCTTTCTAATGCGTTAGCCAATAAGTAAAACTGTTCCAAATAATTTGCTATGATTCGTTCAGAAAGCAAGGAGTTTTATACTGAAATAAATAGGAAATATAACTCCTGATTATGATATTGTCATTAAGGTACTTATTTTCAATTAAGAATTTTTATTAGCTCTCATCAAGTTGAGTAATGAAAGTGCTGTAAAATATACTTCCTTTCCCACCCAGCCCGCTCCCTCCCGGCCCTTCTGCAAAGGCAGCAGGAGAAAGGGAAGGGAAGGAGAAAAGGAAGGGAAGGGAAGGGAAAGGAAGGGAAGGGAAGGGAAGGGAAGGGAAGGGAAGGGAAGGGAAGGGAAGGGAAGGGAAGGGAAGGGAAGGGAAGGGAAGGGAAGGGAAGGGAAGGGAAGGGAAGGGAAGGGAAGGGAAGGGAAGGGAAGGGAAGGGAAGGGAAGGGAAGGGAAGGGAAGGGAAGGGAAGGGAAGGGAAGGGAAGGGAAGGGAAGGGAAGGGAAGGGAAGGGAAGGGAAGGGAGAAGGAAGAGGAGAAGAGAGGAGAAAGGAAAGGAGAAGGGAGAGGAGGGGAAAGGAAAGGGGAAAAGAAAGGAAAAAGCAAAGGAAAGGAAAAAGGAGAGAAGAGATAAAAAGAAGGGTGAGGCAAGAGAGAGAGGGAGGATAAAAACCACACTTTACCAGTGTCCTGAGCTTGTTTTCCTTCTGCCCCATCCATTGGTTGGGTTTCAGCTGTGGAGGTGCAGCCACTGTGTCTGTAGGGCCTGGTCCCGGGTGAGCCCCTGATGGGCACTTTGTTGCTTCTCTTTTCTTTTCCCCTCCCGAGGGGAAGGGCTGGCCCCACACTTGCATTTCTCTGAGGTCCCCATGGCTGGGCTGGGGGCCACCGCGGGTGGTGCATGGGGGCTCGGGGTCCCTTTCAATCCCCCTCCAGAGGCAGCCGTCCCACTCTCCAAGGAGAAAAGAATCTGGTTTTAGACTGGCCATTCCAGTAACTTAGTAAAAATGGGCACATTCATTAACTTTTTTTTTTTTTAACAGTTTTGGCCTCTTGGAGGAGCTAATGCAAAGCAAACACTTTTTTTTTTTTTTAGGCAAAGGTTTTAAAATCACAATAAACCCATTTTGATTGTAAATATATTTTCAGCTATGTTTTATCAAATGATCTTACAAAAAAAAATCTGCTTTATGAAGTTATGATGATTTAAATTGTTCTTTTTCTCTCTCTCTTTCTCTCTCTCTCCTTTTTCACACATATTCTCTGGAGGATCTAAAAATAAGCCTCTAGCTATACAAGTCAGTGCTCCAGGTTTATCCCAGAGACTAAGCAGTATTTCACAAAATACCTTTATTATTTTCTGGGGTTCCTCTGCATTGTGTGAAACCTCCAAGGTTATTTGAGATCAGATGTGTAAGGAAACTGGACACATTTGAGGCAAGGGTTGGGATGAGGAATGCTTCAGAAGCTGTGCTGTATAAATTAGAAATGCGAATTTATATTTTTTCTGGTGCTTGGGTTACACTTTCAGTGACTTTTGTTTGCTTTTCACTAATGTAAAGATATCAGCAAATGATGAACATGAAGGTCGCCGGCGTTGTATGAAATTCTGCACTCTGTCTCTTAACAAAACATGAGGCTTTTATATTTCATATGTAAAGTCTTGATTGTATACCATTGACCTTAATGAAAGGGAGATCACTGAGTTCATCTGGAGGAGAACAAACCATAAAGAAGAGTGTTGATTTAATCAGGTTTTTGTAAAATAACATAGTAGCATTGTTAGATTTTTATTTTTTTTTCCTGGTGAAATTTGAATATACGCTCCTTAGGTAAGCATTTAGGTAACACAACGTAAACGGCTTGTAGTGATGAAGTAAAGAAAGGAAGATCAAAAGGCAGGCAGGAAAGGCTGACGGATGTCCGAACATCCTTGCAGAGCCCTGCATCCTTAAAACGATATTTCACCGCTGTCCACATGCAGCTTCCTATGGAGGTCAGCAGCCAGTCTATTAAAAAGCAAAGAGCAACCCAGCCACACAAGTTAAAACCTAACTGAATTATCTCTGTTGCTTACAAACATGAATAGCGTGTGTTTCCTGAGCATCTATCTATGTCAAGACCAAATATGCAAGTGCAAAATACAGCATGGCTGAGGGTACCGATATAAGACACAGCCTCGTGGTAACCTTTTTGCTCTCAGAGGCACGAAGCAGGAGCCTTCCCGGCTGATGAAACCACCCCTTGTAGTTTCAAAAAATGCCTCATGGCCGTGGGACTATGCTTGTCCCCAGGGAGGAGCGGTGGGGGCCACATGGTTCCCGGGCTGTCCTGCCCCTGCTCACGGGACGTGAGACAGCCCCGCAAACACTTCCTTGAAGAACTAACATGCTTTTATTGCAGGAAGAATAAAACAGGATTTCACAGTCACTTGTCTTTGCAGTAACCAGCTTCTCACTTCCCCCAGCACTCCCCGGGGGTTCATGGCTACTTCAGGTGCGCTCCTCTGTTTATGGCCCTGCAGCAGTATCAGTTTTCCCCAAATCCCCTAATTCTAGCTGCTGGGGTGGGTTTGCCTAGTGGATGGTGACTTAGGACGGCCTTGTGATTAGGCTAATTAGCTCATTTGTGTTTTGCCTCCAGTCTGTTCTGCACGTTGGAGCCCCAGGAGCAGGTCTGGGCAGAAGGTACCCGTGGCACCAGCCCTGTGCCTGCACATGGGGACATCAGTGTCCATCCCTGCTGAAAGGGGCTTCTTCCTCACTCCGCTTCCCATTGCCACCCACACAAGTGACAAAACAGGTGGGATTGACTATCTGTTTGTGGTTTCGTTCCTAAAATTCTCTTCTTTATAAAGGTATAAGGTGAGGGAGTCAAGACACACAATCATTTCCCTCTCCTTAACACAGCAGTAAAAGGACAGTGGGTGCAACATAGAAAGTCCAGAAAAAGCCAAAGGGCAGGGTGGTCTTTGACTCCCTCTTCTGCACCCTTTCAGGAAAGATCCCACTGGGATAGGAATTTGTCATCAAAACTAGCAAGAACGATGCTTGCCCCTCACATAATACGTAAGATGAAACCAAAACTAATTTAACCTAGATGCTCCAGTTCAGGTTTGCAGTATCCTTGCACAAATGGAAAATAAAGTTTGTTCTTTTATTTAGCCCAAGTGCAACGCGGAGACGGCCGCTTGCACCGCAAAGTTTGCAGCATTCAGAGGAGTAACCATTTATAACAGCTTTAAAGTTCCCAATGGACGTAAGACTATTTTTCAGGTGGGAAGAGCTGACAAGTGTGGGTCCAGCTGAGAAACAAAGCCCGACTACTGCTTTCTGAAGGAGAGCTTTGCGCAGGTTTCTTGCTAGCACCGAATCCATGGCCGCAGTCTAACGTAGCTCTGCCACCAGGAGTAACGTATCTCTCCCAGCGGTGCAAACCACTTGAGCAGAAAATTGACAGAAATTGATTTCAGAACTCCCAAAAATGTTTTAGTATTGAAAACCAGTTGTACAAATTCTGCCTAAAGTTTGGTTTTCCTATGCATCTCTGTTTATAACGCTGTGAGATACTTTTACTGTCTCAAATTGTCCAAATGCCAGCAAATAACATTAAAAATGGGGCTTGCGCGAGGTGCACCCCTTAATTGTTGCTCGTACAATGGAATGAGTCTGTGTTTTGTAAATGAGCATGCATACCCCTTACGTGATTTACTATATACCTACAGTAAATTTTCTTGCGGGAGATTTTATGGTGCCTTGTTGAATAGTGAATGTTAAGTCAAACCTTCCTATAGCCGAGGAAAATAGAAGCCAGATCTGCAGAGAGAAAGTAACAAGGAGTTTTTGTTAATGTGTATTCCTGCTCGTAGTAAGAGAACAGTAATTCTACCCTAATGAAAATTAAATTTACTACCTTTTGTTTGTAGTCAGATCTTAAAAAAAACCCCAAACCCGAACACCCTTGTTAATCACCATGAACAGCTCTCTTCGACCATCAGAATGACAAAAGAGCACTAAAATGCTCTGGCCAGATTCCAGGTTGGGGTTTTTTTTTGAGGACTTTCTGAAGAAAATTCACATAACATGCTTTTTTCTATGGGAAGCATGTTTTTCCATGATTCATAAACTCGCTTTTATCCAGTCCATGAAAGGACCTCTCTCCATTATGTAGACCAGAGCTGACACATTTATGTGCAAAATTGCTGGAGCATTTACACCACTATTCATCAAGGCAGTGTCTGTGCTCCAGGAATATTACAATCACCTGGCACAATCAGTTTAACACACATGCACAAATTCTTGGAAGACTGTGTTATTATAACACATAACAAAACATAACAACCATTGTACTACTGGGCCACGTATATGAAGAGTTGCTTTTGCTTTCTTGAACGTACATGGGGATACGAATTAACAAGTGTCATTGTATTATTGATGTAGTATTGAATGATAAAAGATCTGTGTAAAACTGAAAATATCAATTGGTTCAGGAAATTGCTAATAAGAAATGCTGTTTTCATCCCCAAAGTGACCAGTTGAAACCCAGCCTGTGCTGCGGTAGCTGGAAGTTACGCCTCCCTGACTGGTTGTACGTGGCCTGTGCAAGATGAACACTCATTTTTCTCTTTTCATTATAAAATATTTAATCACCATCCCCTATTATTACCCTCCTCTGTCTACGGGTGAAGTTTTCTGGATAGGCTTTCCAGTTGGTCCACACTTCTGCACCCAGGTATACGGATGCGGTCTGTGTCCCCACCCGATCCTGCGCTTCTCAAGTGGCTTCAAGGCGCTGCCCTAACCACGAGCATGGGGAAGGTGTAGGAGAGCAAAGGGTCCTGTCTTTTGCTGCTATCACACCTTGTCCTGATCTCTGGAAATGACACACGCTGTCTTCTGCTGAGGACAGAAGGGTTATTTCTTCGGCATGGGGAACTGAAAGAGCTTGTGAAGGTGCTGCTGGCCATGTTCCTAGCTCAGAGATGACACCTGAAGACTTAAAACATGACCTGTAGCACGTACAAAAGCTTTTTTAGAGGACTGTAATCTCAGTGCAGTTCCCACTGCCCCAGCCCCGGCTCTGTTTCAGACCCAGGTCAATCAGATGTCAGCTCTCACCCAAACCAGCTCTCCCTCTGCTCAGGGAGCTGGTACCACCCTGCCCCATCACCAGGATGTGGGGTACCCAGGCACACCAAGGACCGCATGGGTGCTCTCTGGGCTTGCCCAGGGCTGTCCCAGGATGTGGCCATCATCCTCCCTGCAGCCATGGGCTTGCTGGGAAACTGTAAAACACAAAGGATTTATTCTGCAGCCTCGGGGTGGTCACCACCTCACTGACGGGTGACGTTATACCCCGCAGAATACAGCTTTGCCATCCCCAGGTAGGATGGAGCTGGATTCTGTAAACGTGGGGGAGGGAGGTATTTAGCTTTCAAAATGACTGCGGCTGTCAGGTGAGAAAAACATTTATTTTCATGAGGATTTTCACTGACTGTACTAGCAAAGATTTTTAAAAATTGCCTAAATAAGTATTTACATGATACTGTAACCCAGAATGGTTTCAAAGGAGCCTTTATGATCTGTCAGGTCAATAATCTGCATTTTTAAAAGTCCCTGAATACATATTTGCATGATCTGTATTTCAAAAGCTCTAGTAAATATGTATTTGCACAATAGACCATAACAATCTCTTTTAAGCCATCGTGGTCTATATATAGTGTTAATCCTCATATATTCCGAAGGAGTTTTATTTTCCAAAATAGCTTTTATTAATAAGGTGTTCAGATGCTGCAGTTCTGAGGGTGATAGAAGGATGTAATCAAAAGGGATGAGGACGGCTTTTCATGCAATTAAAAACTGATTTAAAAGTTAGGCCAACAGTGTAAGCAGGCACTTGGTTTTACCTCCCTCCTTTTAGCCCACAGAGTTTTCCCAGAAACCTCCCTCTTTGCGGATCATCTTCTACCTTCTGCCCCGTTGCAGGTAGACCACATCCTCCTGAGTAACCCTCTCTGGCAGACAGCGGGCAATATTTCCAGTGAAAACCTTTCTGTTGTGCTCCGGGTGGGAGAAATGGGGCAGAGAGAGGCTTTGAGACAGGGATCTAAAGCATGTATCAGATCAAGATGTTTATGGACCCTAACGTTTTTACACCAGGGTCTGCTTTGATCAAGATCTTGTTGATGTTTCCACCTTAGCCTGGAAAGAAAGACTGGACGTGTCCTTTGTCAGAGGCATGGTTATGTGGGAGATGCTCATATCTGACATTGTCCTCTGGCCATTTTGCTTCGAGATCTCCTCTGCGACACACTGGGTCTGACCCTGGGTGGTCTGGTACTCCCATCTCTGGGTCTCAGCCAAATATAATGACCACATTCTGTGTCCATCACTTCTCATCAGCAGTTCCAGCCATGTTTCTTCATCTGCACCACAGCTGCCTTTGCAAGATGCTGTATGGCACGATCTGGTGCAGTTTTTCTCCACTTATTCTGGCTGGACATCGAGTAGTGAGTTCATAATTTTCAGTCACAGCTGGAAACAGGCATCAGAGGTGGGGATGGGGGTCGGGGGTTCCTAGGAGAAAACCACATATCTTAAAGTCAGGCATTTATCATTCCAGTTATCTTTGCCATTGATGCACATCAGTCTCTTAAACATGGAGACCGATTTTTTTTTAAAAAAAAGCAAACGTTTGGAATGTTTTTAAAATTTCAGATCTTGTCCTGGCTGCATATACTTACATGGCGAGTTTTCTGTCACTGTGTCAAGGCCTCAATTTTCACTTTCAATACACCATATATGCTAATTTATGTACAATTACGTTATCAGACACAGAGCAGAGGTGAATGCTGTTTTATCACTGCTAAGAATATTATCGTGAAATTATCAATAAGCTGATCACAACAACGTTTTTCTTTAAATACCTGATCCAGAACTTACGCTGCCTTCTGGTACAATCAGACATTATTTGATGTATAAAATTACAGTAAGTTGATGACTTTAGTTGTCTTTGCTGTGAACAGACATTCCATTTCTCCAGCTATTTGTATTATTTGTGCATTTGTTATACGTCTCGCATCGACTTAACTTATCTTAGTGGAATAATTTCAATCTAAGTTCGGATGCAGGAGGGCAAAACCTACACAAATAAATGTAAATTAATCGTCTGTCCCCAGATCTTGGCCACCCTGCCTCCCCCTTGTCCAAGCACCGAGCACAGTCAGGAGGTTTCCCTGCTGCTCCTCCTTCTCCTCTTCCTCCTTCTCCTCCTCCTCCTCCTCGCTCAGGCATATGGTGCAGGTAAGAGAAGGAGCCTGCACATATTGTTTCTGTTTGCGAAGGAAGTACACCCTGCACTTTCCTCGAACATAAATTCAGCCAAAGTGGTATGTCATTAATCAGGTGCAGAATCTGGAAAAATCATACAGAGACTTTGTGTCTTATATTAAAAGCAGCAACTTATGGCTGGTTAGTTTGTTTATTGAAAATGTTTTATTAACACTGTACCTTACAGAATGTGAAGAATAGGACAAAATGAGATTATTTCTCCATCCACCTCCAGCTCAGATTTTCTGCATAAACAATTTGGATCATGAACTGTAAAAATACACGTGTTGGGGCCGTAGCCTACATGGAGCGTAAGTCTCTCAGATCATGGCGAATGGCAAAACACAGTACTAGGTATTTCCAGACTTAGGAGGCTTCCTCGCATAAATCTGAGTCAAAGATTAAACTCAAGCTTCACAAAGCTCACCTGGCTTTCTCTGTAGTGCTGTGAAACAGCACCTTGGCTTCTACGCGTTTGGCTTTGGATGACGAGTGGGTGCTTTGCCTTGGAGTCGCAGGAGAGAGTCTCACCCCGTCAGCATCATCCCAGCCCCAGTGCTTCAGAGCGGAGCAGAGGCAGCCGCCCCCCAAACACACACACACACATAGGATCCCTCTTTTTTCCTACACTGATAATTGCCTATTAACATAATGCAAATTGAAACCCCTTTCCTAATGCTGGAGCCCTGGTGCACAAAGATTTTCTTTGCTCCATTAAAAAGACAATTTTGCCCGTGCAGTAATGGAAAACGTCAAACTCAAATAGGAAAGTGGGTGCCTCTAAGTATTTCATATTTTACAGGAATATGTTTTAAATGAAATACTGCCTGACAGATAAATTACATTGGCTTTGCGTACGTACCCGGCTGATTTAGTGCTACCAGCAGTACAGATGGTTGGCGACAACTTTGTAGGTGCTTAAACATCCTAGTACATGAATGCAATTTTTGCACTAACGCAAAACACTTGTGGAATGACCCCTAGTATGTAATGTTTTCCATTGAGAGAACTGATTTGGACTTACAGAGAAAAAAAGTAATATACAAATTACTCCAGGTAACCTGTAGCCTTTAAAAAGAAAAGAAATGCAATTATATCTGCTCTCTGCAACCACAGTTTAATGAAAACAGAAGACTGAAATGGTCTTTCTAAGTTTCAGAACTTACAACAGGTCCCTGCTTATTAACAGAGCAGTTGTACTAGCAATTTGTTTTTGTAATTATGTTCTTTGTGGTCTACACAGTTTTCAAATAGTGATGCAAAAAGGACAGCTGGAAATACTGCTAGTTGCTTACCTAATCCCCAGTGAGAATAAAAATAGATAACAGTAAATGAGACTGTATGTAAGAAGCAAAATTAACAGTCAAAGCTGAGATTTTTTTTAAAGACACAGTATACTTCAATGTATGCATTAAAAGATGGAGATGAAATGTATTAAATATCAGTAGGAATACTCGGCCCTTTGATTACATGAATGAGGAGCAGAGCTCATTCCCTGGCTTAAAACACCCCGGTCTCGTACAAAGCAAATAATGAGCTCGACCACAAAAATGCTGATATTTCCCATGAAAAAGTGAACAGCGAGGCAAAA
Source organism: Pluvialis apricaria (assembly GCA_017639485.1). Classification (NCBI taxonomy): domain Eukaryota; kingdom Metazoa; phylum Chordata; class Aves; order Charadriiformes; family Charadriidae; genus Pluvialis; species Pluvialis apricaria. The sequence goes on from CM030013.1 coordinate 39,579,073, forward strand.
TGGTTGCTTATGGAGTAATGCCGGTTCTCCTTTCTAGGCTTATGTTTATTCTCAAAAGAAACTACACAGATTCCCGTTTAAACTGCGATTTGAATAGGCTTCAAAGACGGTCACTTTTCCAGTAGCGGTGTTTTACCTGGCAGTGGGGAGCTGTGCACGCATCCTGGCTTGAGACGGTGAGGCTGAGTCTCACTGTAGGCCTGGAAATGTTCGGTTTTGAAGAAACTCAGCCAACTTTAGAAAGTCTGGAAATATATAAGTTCCAGCTGAGGTTTTCACAGCCTCACAATCAGCCTTCGCTCAAATATCCTTCCTTTGGTTTTCTGAGCGCAACTTTCCTCATTTAATTTTAATTTGTCGGAATTGCGTTGGCGCTTGCCATCTCTTCAAAGCTTCGATGTTGAAGGACAGAGGGCACCTGTAGCTGCACGCTGTGGATGCACCTTCCCTCTCCATGGATCAAGGGCCACTAAGGCTTTGAAATTTTAGATTAACAAGGATTTTACCAGCATTTGCGTAACTGAGTAGCGAGCCGGGTTACTGGCGGGTATCAATCAGCATTTCATTATGCCATTTTGCATTAGCTGAGGATGTGACCTGCGCTATTCCCTCCTGCAAAGCAACATCTCGTAGCTGTCATTTCATTGAAGCTATAAAGGTAAATGCGTGATGGAGCGGGGAGCTGACATTTGCTGGGGGAAGCTCGCAGGAGCAGCGGGCAGCTCCCAGCCCCGCGCCCACAGCCTCCCCGCTCGCCGCGGAGGAAAGCAAACCCTCCGCGCTCATGAACTTCGTTTCCTGACATCCACCTTCTTCTTGAATATTTCTCCCAGATCTGGGGGGGCAGGGGGCGGGGGGGTGGAGGCGGGGGGAAGAGCTCGGCTGCAGAGAATCCAAATGCACAAAGCAGAGCCAAGAGGAAATTCACATTTGACCAAAAGCGAGAGCCAAGTGAGATCGTGGTGCCGCCAGCTCATGCTCCGGCCGGAGCGCGGGTGCGGCGGGGTTGCGCGAGGCAAACCTGGGGTCAAACGATGACGAGCTCCAAGGGCTGCGTTTAAGGTCCTGATCCAGAAAAAACTGAAATCAAAAGAAAGGCTCACCTCGGTTTAAGAGAGGAAAGCCTTGAAGCGGCGTCTTTAAGTGTAGTATTTTCTGAATGTGTCCAAAAACATCGGTGAGAGCAGCCGCATTGGAAAAGGATTCTTTGCAGTTCGGCAGCGGAGCAGCTACTGTGAGGAGTACCTACAGAACTTACCTGTTAGCTGCAGTTTAATGCCCCCAGCTTTCCTTAACCGAGTGCATCCATTCCTCTTCATCCTGATAGTTAATGAAGGGTCTGCTAAATTAAATAAAATCCCTCCATTTCCCTGCAGATGGGGAGCAAAAGTGCTTGTTCCCAGGATGTAAAGTTTGGCTGTATGGGAAGGGGGTCTTTTTAGGGCTGGGTTTTTTTTTTAGTATTGAGGGAGCCAATATGAAGTGCGTTGTATTTTCCTTGAGGACTTGGTTTGCTGTATCTGAGGCCAGGTAAGAAAAGAACAAGAGGAAAGCCACTTGATTTTGTGCCTGGAGCAAAGCTAAGCAGTTCAAGGCCAGAGTAAACACGAAGCAAATGAAAAAAAAGCGTGAGAGAAGAGAGGTGCTGTGATTTAGCAATGAGCAGAGCTTGGAAGAGCCAGAGGCTTGGTTGCCTCCCCCCAGGGATGCCCGGGCTGCCGTACCCGCTGGCGCTGCCCATCTTCCCGGCTCCAGGCAGAGCCGCATCCTGAGCCAATTTTCGTGTATTCCAGGGATGCTCTGTCACAGGTTGTTTCCAGCTCCATCCCGCTGCACCGTTGCCGGCGGTAGCTGGGTGTTTCTGATCACCTCCACAGTCCTGGCGCTGTTCCACCTCTCGGTCTGACTCCAGATGGCAGGATGAGGCTTCCTTGGTTTGATCTGTACTACAACAGACTTTTAAACAGTGTTTTGTCGCGACCATTTCCAGCCCTGAGCTGAGCTCCGCTCTCAGAAAGATCACTGCTAAGAAAAGCGAAAGAAAAGCCCCCAAAACTGTTGAGAATTGAATGTAAATGGCTCGGGGGAGGCTACATTCGAGGTTTGGTTCTTGTTTCATCTCTGCGTATTTTGGAGATATGTCTGATGCAGAGGTATCTGATTCGGATATGCTGGAGATAGATACACAAAATTTGCCTGGGCAAGACAATCTGATCTAGGTGGATCTACTCTGAGCAGGAGGTGGGACTATATGACCTCTAGACATCCCTTCCGATAAAATCAGCAAAACCTAAAAACCCAGTATTGATAGTCTAAAAAACTGACTTGTGAGATATGAACTTCAATCATACCCCTTAAACCAGCAGGTATATGCAAAGCTACAGATTATGCACAGCAGTATAAAATCCCCAAAAGATGGGTTTGTGGTAGATATTTAGTCCACCGAGCCGAATTATTAGGAACACTTTGGGAGGGGGGAAAGAAAGGAAAAACAAACCCACATAATTTTCTTTCCTCTGAACTGACATAACCAGAGCAGAAACGGGCAACAGCCATAGAGGATGGTAACTCCAGAAAAGGGGCAGTCTGGATATTCACAGTTGAAAGGATTTTCAGGATTATAGACCTATTTCTCCTTTCCTCCTTGCTTGCAGCTCCCCCACAAAAGGGAGATGGGAAGCAAAGGTGGCTGGAACTGGTCAAAGTGCAACATCACCTGAAGTCTCAGCGCACAAAAGCTAATGCACAACCCAAATACTCTGCAGATGGACACCAGCATAATTTTCAGGGAAACCCTTTGCTGGCAGTACTAACCATATTCCATGCTTTGCTGTTGCAGCCTCTAGACCATCATGCGGCAAGTTTGCTAAACAGAATGTGAAATCACAGTCCCGTAGCACAGACAGAGCTTGCACCAAAGAGATGGGGAGCTGCTAACGTGTTAGTGTGGCGCTACACATCTTGTTGCACATGCTGCTGTGTAGTCTTAGGATGCTTCTGAAATCCTTCAGTGGCTCCAAATTTGGGGGCAGACCAAGAATTCTCAACATTTTTAGACCATTATAGGAACAAGAGCAATATTGCATTTGGTCTAATAGCAGCACTCTGATGTAAGGAGCCTTGGGGAAATTTAATGGCACATACACTTTCTACTTCTTTCACTTAGACACTTGCAGTCAACTCACTCTGATCTCATTGGACCTGCTCAGAGCGGGAGGTGGCACTCCATTTTTTTCCCAACCCCACAAGTCGCCCTCCAGCTTGCCATTTCTCCTGCTTATCGGCCCACAGCATTTCATAGTTTTTCTGGCTTTCGTCTTTACATTGGAAGTCCCCAAGGCTGCAGGGCAGGAGTGATGCCGTGATCATGGTGTAGGGTATATGCTCTGTGGACATTTCTAAGCAGAGCTCAGTTGTCTGCCCCCCTAAGACTTTCTTTTCCAGTGCTTTTCTGCTGTTTCTTCTGCCCATCTTCTCAGCAGTCAGGACATACAGTTTTGACCCTCAGTGTCACTCCATGTGTACATGGAAAAATCAGGAGAAGTCAGGATGGGAAACACTTCCCTAGATTACTCAAAATCCAGGCTGGATTCTTTGCAGGGAATCAGGATCAAACTCAGGTGACCTGAGGTCACCTCACCCACACAAACGAGGTCATTGTCATCATAAATATCTTTAAAAAAACATGTTGCTCAGAATAGTCTGTGTGGCCCATTGCGCTGCCGGGGGGCTCAGCATCCTCCACCCGCTGCCTGGATCAGACCTCGGTGTGCTGGCGAGCGGGGAGCTGTGGGTCAGGATGCGCTCAGCATTTCCCCTAACGAATCCCCTCGGTGCCAGCAAGACCTGAGCCCTGTCCCTGCGGCGGGGACTGCTACCCCGACAAAATTAAAAAGATGAGATTTACAAGGAGGATAAAGCCGAAATGTCCCCTGAGGCAGTGCGCCTGCTGCCACCTTGGAAAGGGCTTGGGGACAGGGACAAGCTCTGCAGCTGAATGCTGGGGGGGGCTTGCCAGTGCCAGTGGAGGGTTCCCCCCCCTGTTCCCATGCAGAAGTGGTGTGCCATCTCCCCCAAACGCAACCTGGCTGGCAAACGCGGTGCCAGCATCTGCGTGCCAGCTCTGCGGCGCTGTGTGTGCCGCTTGTGATCCATCTGCAGAAGGCAGCACGTGCCAGTGGCTGTGCGCAGGGTGGGCTGCGCCGGGGAGTCCATTACAGGAAAAAGTCCATCGTATAATTAAAAAAAAAACCTCAGAAAACCCCTTGTTTTTTCTTGCTACCCTGATTTTTCCCTCTTCGGTTTAAAATTCCCTAATGGCTTTAATCAAACTCAGGTAAGATTCACGAGCTTGGTCAATTTAGGGATTTTTTTTGTGGGGGGAAAACTCAGGTTGTTGTGGGTTTTTTTAAACCAAAGGAAAAAAAAGGAGGTTTTTTGCCAAGCAGGTTTTCCCAAGTTCTCATAGCTCTACATTATGTGGCTCTGTGTCTGGAGCAGGCTCCAAGCCTGACTTCCAAACGACCTGGAAGGGGTCCTAAACCAATGTGGCTGCAGGCAAGTGGGAGCTCAGCTCAGCGGATAGCTGCAGCGCTGGAGGAGACAGACAGGAATCCCGAATTGCGAAATCTGCTTCACCTCCAAAAGGCAGAAAAACTCACAGGCTCGGGGCTTGTAGTTTTAAAGGTATTTAGCGACATTGTTTTCCTGGAGATGTCTAAGTAAGACTCAGCTTAAAGCCCCTACTCAAGAAAAAAAAAAAAAGAAAAGAAAAAAAAATTGAAGTTATTCTATCACCTTGTTATCTCTGTGAAAAAAAGAAAAAAGTGGTAAATACACAACTACAATTGCTTTTTACCTTCCCATCGCTCCAAATATTGAATCTAGCCCCGGCTGAGTCCCAGATGGTGAAGCATTTAACTTAATTTTCTAACCTCTTTTGGGGCTCAGTTTAATTTATTAAGAGGTTACTCTCAGGACAGATCACGCGACACGTAACTGTAAATTGAACCAGGTATATCTGTGATTTACTAACTGGGTGACTTGCAAGCTCAAAAATAGTAATCCTCTAACACATGCTGCAGCAGGACAGAAGTTACGAGTGTGTGTTGGATGCCTGCGGAGAGGGCAGGGATCGAGTTTGAAATCTTAAGGCTTTCCTTGCCTGCAGCGGTAGGACATCTTATGGCTCCTTGCTACCTCTCCTTTGAGCTGTACAAGCAGCAAGCTCAAATTTCATCTCCATTCATGGCCTTAGCCTTGGCCTGGAAGTGAATTTGTTCAGTAGTCACCGTGAGAAACGCCGTTAGCTCCCCCAAGTTCAGAACAAGTGGTAGTTCCATTTTTTCTCCTCCTGTTGCAATAATTCAGCACGCCGCCTGGCCTTACGGATGTCTCTTGAGCTGAGTACACACCAGAGCTGGAAAGCCATCCTTATTTTCCCATTCTTTTTATGCTTCTTTAAATATCATTTCCTGTGTCAGCTTCTTCCCTCGGTTTTGGGATGGGCACTGCACCATCCCCTGCGTGCTGCCCCACCACGTAGAGCCACCACAGGCTCCTCTGCCCAGCTCAGGGTCCTTGGGCATCTTTGCTGGCCTGTTCCTCAGTGTCATTATGCCAACGGCAGCACTTGTGGTCACCCTGCTAGTTCCAAAAGCCAGAAATATTCATCGTATCAGGCCAATGCACACCATTTGAATAGATGCCCATCACAATACGAACAGTAAACTCAGGGCAGCGCTGGTGTGAAAACACCATCTCTCCTTCATTGGCGCAGGGTTCGTGCCTAGCAGGGCTCTGAAATAAAGCCTTTCCAGAGGAGATTGGGAACCTCCTAGCTGTTTCCCAGATGAAGAAAGAGTGACCAATGACTTCATTGCAAGTGAAAGAAGAGGAACGCGTGCCAGGGAGAGATGGTGTATGCGATAGAGCTGTTTTCTGCTCGGCCGCTATTTTATTGTAGCTTTTGGAACGCACCAGCGCTGTGGTTATTAATTTATTACTATGTGAATTCCAGCTGTTGATTGTGTGTTTTACTCATGACCAGAAAAATAGCCACTTGCTGAGGCTGAGAGTCAATGAATTTCAGACTTCCTCGTGGAAGTCCATCCACCCGAGCCGGCGCTGGCGGTGGTGGCCGGCGGTGGCTCATGGCACACAGCAGGACGGTGGCTATGGTGTGGGGAAAGGCGACTTGCAGTTTGGCAGGGGACCAGGCTGGGCTGCCACAGCTGGGGGGAGCTGAAGAGCTGCTGTAAAGGGCTTAGGTTTAAATAAAGGTCTTCCTCTAAGGCAGGGGTAGGGTTTTGTGTCAGGGAAGGGGGACTGAAAAGAAAGGGCCATATGTTTTAGGCCGTTATAAATTACACCCACTCTTGCCTCGGTGCTGTGTCAAAGATGAAGCGAGCGTGTTTTATTAATAACAGAGATAAACTCGGGCTCTCGGGTCCGCGGGATGGGAAAGGAGTGGTTGGCTTGTGAGGTCTTCCCAGCGTCTCCCACGGAGAAGCCCAGTCCTGCCACCCTCGAGCAGCACCTCGGTCTGCTGTTTTGCAAGGCGGCAGACCCTGCCCCTGTAGTTTTCCCTGTCCAGTGTTCATACCCGATGTTTAAATCAATTACATAGACATTTAAGTCTCTTTCACATGCCAGCACATGGCCCTTGTAAGCCTTCAGGGTTGGGGGCAAGGAGGGGGGTGTTGGCTTTTGCGAGCAGTATGTACATTAATTCAAACGTAAAGAGGGGCAGTAAATCACTTAATGCCTGAATCAAGTTAGTTGTTGTTGTTTTGGTGAATTGGGACCATATTCGGGACTATAATAACCTAATAATGGACAGTGCAGGCATAGACCACACTGTAATGTATATTGTAGGGGAATATGGTAATAGTCTGAAATGGCAATTCTCCTAAATAAATAGCACATCAACTTACTTAAACCTAATCATAAATGGGACAAATTGGACCCATGTGCAAACAGAAACCCGAGCAGAACGCAGGAGTTAAAGAAGCCATTGTTTCCCAGCCTGACCCTGGGCAGAGAAAGCCTGTGTCAGGTTACATCTGTTAAAATGATTCTAATGCCAGCCCAGTATTTTAATTATAAATATATAAAACATTTAATAAGAAGACATTCTGGGCTTACTAAGCCTTTAAAAACTGGATGTGGGCGGAGTGGGTAGAATGGTATTCCATGTGCCCCAGACAGAGTGCCAGCGTATAATGATTGAATGTTTTCCTGTAATAAATTGAAAAAATCTGGTTTGTAAGAATGGATCCAAATCACTTGGCATTAGAAAGGTAATTTGTTACCTAGCTTCCTCTTGGAAACGGACTGCTTCCAAGTTTGCTGGAACTTAGTTCCTAGGGACTGCGATGTCCAAAAAGAGAAAGAAAGAACAACCGGGATGCTTATGGCTCTGATGTTAAAACACACCCGCACACACACACACACAAACACACACACACACACACACACACACACGCTGGTTTTTCTGCCTCTCTCTCTCTTTTTTTTCTTCTCAGTTTTTCAGTCCTCCCTCTCATGGCTCCAAACACAAGATTCAGCAGCCAAAAAAGAAAAAAAAAGAGGTTACTCAGGACAAAAGCCAGATCTATAGCCACCTTCTTTGTACCTTTCCAAATCTCAAGCCTGCTTAATTATGATTAATTGCCACATGGATAATCAGATACAGTTTCAAAAGGTTGGAGATGACAGTCCAAGGACACCAGGGAAGAAGGAAGGTTCGCCTTTGTTACAAGGAAAAAAAAAATAAAAAAATACCAGGTCCCTTCCTCAGCCCATAACCTTTTCTTATTTTAACAATTCCAAACGGAATTAATACCATCAGTATATTGTTCCTGCTCCTGGGAATTGAACTTCAACTGTACAATTTCTGCAGCTGTCAGTTTTTTCAGCCCTCCTGTCAATAACGCAATGTTGGGGTGCCCTTCTTCTTGAATGAAAGCAGTTTCAAGTTTCTGCTTTATGTCTGTGCTTTCTGGGTGGTGTGACATGATGAGAAAGTATAAAAAATAATAACAGCAGTTAAAAAGCTTCCACTCTTGACTTAACTGGATCAAATGTAATAGACTACAGTCTTTTCTCCTGATTTCCTTTGCTTGTTTTAGAAAACACTGTGAAAAGTGCAGGAGATTTTGTCTTGCCAGCTCTTTCCTCCATTTAAAATCCCTTTGGCTAAGTCAAGGATCACAGTATGTCATTTCCAGCCTAACAGAAGTGCTGGGCCTTGTTCAGCTCCTATTACTAGGAGGCAAATCCCTAGGTTGCAGGCGCCAGTGTTTCTGCGTTTGGCTCCTTTCCCAGTATTGTTTCCTTCATTACATTCCAGAGTGCCTCTCAGCCAGTTAATGTTTGCACTGGGAGGTCCAAATATCCAGCAATCAGCACTGAACTTTTCTCTTTTTGTTGAGAATTGCAGGTTTCAAATGCAATCACTGGCTTTAAAGAAAAACTTACAGGTGAACACAACAGCACTAATTTCCATTTTATTCACAAACAGTTATATTTTCTGCAGTTTCTCCATATGCACTCATAAAACGCTTTCAGAAGATGTCTGGCTTTTTCAGAGCTTGTAGGGACTGGAGTTGTTTTATGGATTTTAGGGTAAATGTTGCCCTCCACGCACCTCTCCCACGCACGCCGCCGCACAGTAACACAATAACACCCGTGCTCAGACATTATCTCTGAACGTTATTCCTAGTAATGGGGTTGCATACTCATTTTTATTAAAAATGTAGTGAGCTGAAAACGGATGCAATAATTTGGATGACATGAAGGGTCAAAGTGTTCGCACAAGCTTACGCCTCGCTCCTGTGAGCGCGGGGTGGGAGTTTGGTTTCTAAATTACTTTTGGTGTCGTTTAATTTGTAAGGGTAAGGGCAAGTTGCAGCCTTTTGTACTTTTTGCATCCAAGGCACGGGGAAGCACGGAAGGGATTTATACCCTGGTTTTTCCGTTGGATATTGATTTTCCCATATGGCTGACAGGGGGTGGCTTTGGGTGGCTCCAGGGGCTCCACCGAGATGCACCCAGGAGGGATGGTCACCTCTGAGAGCAGCACCCCTATTCTCCTGCCGCCAGAAACCCCTGTAAACAGCGAGAAAACTTTCTGTACATCGACAGAGGATAAGGTTCTCTATTTTCAGAAGCTGTGTCAGGCTGTACCTTTGGCAATTTGAATTGTACTATTGCAAGACTATATATAGACAGCCAAGTATAGTTTGCTTTCTATGGGTTTACTGTTAAGTTTCAAGAGCTAGCTACGGGTCATAGGCTCGATTAAGCAATTAAAAAAGTCCACAACATTTCCTGGTGGGGAAAGGAAAAAAATGTACAGGTTGGGAAATCCTCAGTGTTTTCCATAAAGCCTCCAACTACGCTTCCACCCATGATCATATGTCATATGGATGGTGTCATAGTGTCCTAAGGGTGCTAGCTCACAGCGATGATATCGAATTCATGGAAGTGTATATGCTCAGAGAGAATACTAATGTTAACTCAGTCTAAATAACAACACTGCCAAAGGAGGAAAGCAAAAGATGAAATACAGTGGATTTCAGGAGGCAACAAGCTCTCATTTATTAAGATCACAGGCATTTTACAGGTTACAAATCATAAAGCAGAAATAACTTCATAATATACAGGTCAGGAATGTGCCTGGGATATTGAGGAACTATTTCCTTGGCAATAATCTGCCACAGATAGTCAGAAGCGTGCGTTTTCTGGCACAACAAATCATTGCTGATTAATTTTGTCTGCCTTTGTCTCAGAGAAGCGACGAGACACTTCACTGTGTATTTTGTACTTACTCTGCTTCCGCGCTATTCTTTCTCGGTGCATAATTTTTTGCAAGATAGGCCAAACACAATACTCTTTGTTTTACTTCTTTTGACATCATTTTTGCCTGAACACAGCGTGCCCGCATTCGGAGCGGTTAAGTGTGCAAAGTCGAGGTACAGCCTCCCATGGCAGCACAACCTGGAGGCTGACACCGCTCCGAGCCCACCGGAGGATTTGTTCGGTCCCCGGCAGGAGCAGGAGAGAGGAGCAGCCCTGGAAATGTGCCCAACCACGCAAGTGCTTCTCCAGCCGGGAGGAGGGAGGTGAGGAGGTGTGGAAGGGTACCTTCATGATGGACACGGTAGCAGCAGCAACAAACTGGGATCTTTTTCCTCTCTGCTGACACTCAGGGACAAATCCCAGTGCAGGATGTGGAAATTACCGCAAGAACAGAAGAAGGAAGAGAGACTGGAGTTTCTCACTTGAGGAGCAGCAAAAGCAGGGCTGGATGCAGCTGCAAAGTTGAGGGAAGGACTGTACGGCACTGCGGCATCTTCCCCCACACTTTATTTATTGCATCCTAGAGCCAGCCAGGCTGGATGGTGGTCTGCCTCATCGGCCTCCTGTAGGAACTTCACAGCATCCCCAGAAGGACAATAGATATGATAAATGCCAAAGGCAATGTCAAAACCCATAACTTTCCTAACATTAACTTAATATTCACAGCTATTAAACATCAACAGATCAGAAATGGAGTATCTCCAAAGCAGGTGTAAACTTCTTTGGGCTCCCTGTGCCGTTGGTGTGAGACAGCCGAGCGCGTTATCATTTCTGAGTATGCTCTCCACTGTCTCAAAGTTTCTGCGCTTTTGATAGAGATTCCCAGTTCCCTGTTGGTGATAATGAATCACTCTGAAACAGGCTGTGGGAGAGACTTTTCAAGAAGTGAGATAGGTGTGGTATTTCAGGGGCTCAGGAGAACCATGGCAGGCAGGATTCACTGCTGAGATAGATAAACACGGAGCAGAAACATCCAGAGGAGGGAGGTTTTGGAGACTTGTCCATCAGTGGAGGGCATTCCCCCAGAAGGAAGTGGGGGATGAATAGCGCACCTGCAAAACTGTAGTTGCAAGGTACCCAAAATATTTTATTTAATGGTTTGTGAGCACTAAGTCAGATTTGGAGAGGAGGATGACTTCGGTTGCCCCTCCATCAATGTCTCAAATCCCCTCTGTAGTGCACAGGCTCCTCAGTTCACAACAAGGGTAAGAAAGAACCAGATTTGGGGGGGAAAAAAGTGGTAGCACCAAGCCCTCCTTGCAGAACAAGATCTGGTGATATAAACCACCCACCATCTGCAGAGAGTGCGTGTTTAGAGCATGATGGTGCAGCCCTTTGAGCCCTTTGGTCAACACATTTGCGGGGGCTTGTACCTGCCCAGAGAGGCTGCAGCAATTCCCGGCGCTCCTTCTTGCATTGAGAAAGTGGAGGAGATTTTCATGGAAGAGCTTCCTAACTGGGGCTGATAGAAACCTGGAGAGGTGGCTTGTTTCTCTCTTTACCTAATTTATCTTCCATGTGATTGAAGTCATCAGGAAAAATAGTATTGCTATTACGGCTTCTGTTGTCAGTGCTCGCCTCCTATTCACATTCCCCGAGCTCCCACCTTCATCCTCATCGCTTTCTCCCCTCAGAATTGTAACCAAACAAAAAACAATGTGTTCATAACATTTTCTCCAATTCCAAAAAAACCCCGAAAGAAAACAAACAGCTAGCAGATGCTGATTTTCTCACTTAACTGCACATATTTTATAGTAATTCTCTCTGATTTTCTCCCAAGACACCCACCTGACCTTCCTTTCTCTCCAATCTCTCCCAGTAGTGGCCAAACGCTGCTAATCATGTAAGATTCAGCCCATGGAAATAGGCTGCAACTAAGAGAAATTTACCCTTTGACCTTAACGCCTTCGCATGCACAATAGAGACCAAGAAATGTCTTTGCTAAAAGGAATGCATTTTCCCTGGCAAAAACTGATTTTTAGACCAAACCAAATTAATGCTACGAAGAGATTTGGTTTTTTTTCTGTTTCAAAAAAGCAAGACAAATAAAATAAAAACAATTCAGTGATTTTAGAATGAAGAATCACAAAATACATTTTCCAGGAATATTCAAGGAACTAAAAATGGAACATCATAAATATTTTTGCTTCTCTCTACGTAACTGGAAGTGATTTACAAGCATGAATTAGTTTTGAATTAATGCATTGCGATGAATCAGGGATTAGTTAGCCCAGAATTTTTCAAAGTTGTCCATAGACAATGTAGTTGGGAGAACATCTCCAGGGCGCATCCTTTTCCATTTCTGGTGGGAGCCGAAAGTCTCTATGGTAACTACAACAATAATCTGCGTGGAAAAAAGAAAGTTCGGAAAACTGTTCAAATGAATTTTAGCTGCCTTTGTTATCTGAAAATAAGGAGGAGGCTCCACATCATCCGAGCAGTCAGTTTTTCATGCATCACCAAGTGCTTTGCAGGGTATCAGTCAGCCATGACCAGTTCAGGCACATTTTTAGCTGGACGGGCTGAGATGCAGCGAGCTGAAGTGAAGTGTCTTGCTCACACACCAAGTCTCTTGCAAGACTTGGGAACAGAACTTTTCTGCTTTTCCCATCCACAAAGACCAAAGCTTATATTTTTCAGTCTAGATTACTATTTTCTTTTTCAGATTAAGGAAAACAAAAATGAGAGAGAAAGAGAACTGGTGACTCATTGCAGTTTCTTTGCTGAAACACAGCTGCCCTTGTCACAGGAGTATGATTCCTAGAGCCCGCATCCAAAATTTATTGCAAAATAAAACTGAAAATTTTAAAAACAACTGGGCAAAACCAACCATGTTGTTTCTAATTCTTTTTTAATATGTATTTGTGAGCGTAGGTCCAAGCTCCAGCCAGGATCAAGGGTTGGACTGGAAACTTGGGAGAAACTAAATTCTTGTGAAATTTTCAGACAAATTATGCAAACCCACACAGCCTACATTGGCTGGACAAGCTTCACAATCAGTATACACTTTTTAAAGCTTTGATGCTCCTGCACCTTCTGGGATTCTTATGGTGGCAGGTCAATAAAACAGCACCCACACCACCACCCAAAGTTAATATTGCATCTTTTCTCTGGTGTTGTTTCTGAAAATGTGCGATAAGTCCTGAGTCCAATGATCCTAAATCAGGAACTAAAAGGACTACGTACATATGTAAACCTACTCCAAATTTTAGTGGTGCAACCTCTCCATTTTAGGAAAAACATTCCTTGCTTTGCTACCGTCTTTCTGCTTTCAAAACCCTGAGACCATACGTCTGACGTGCCCAACTTTGAATTGCCACCTCTCTGATATTATTAATTTACTCATTAGCTGAGTGCCACACTTCTGCAAATGAACTTAGACCTTGGGGATAAACCTGCCTCATTCAGGTAACCTGTTCAGAAGTGACATTCACCGGATGGAGAAGGCTCTCATCAGCCTAAAGCTTGAGCTGCTTCTTGAATAAGAATAACATGTTTGGCACTGCACAGTGCCACAGAGAGGAGGGGAAAAACGTGTAGAAAGGAATCAAGAAGAGGAGCATTTCTGAAACAGCTTTTACTCATCCTGAGTAAAATAGAAGAAAAATTTTGCTGTGTGAGTAAGCCAAGCGTGATCAATGTTTGCAGCCTCCCCTTCATTTAATAAGCAAGTTCAGTAAGAAAAACATGCAGAAGGTGTACAGGGAGGCAGTGCAGAGGAAAGTGGGAGGAGGCAGGGAGAGAAAGATGACCTGGTTTTGCTTCCAAGCTAATTTTACATCACTTTAACTATATTTAGTTACATTTCTATTTAATAGGGCTGCAACTCTTGGACTGAGATCTTTATTGTTGTTTTCTAAGTAATTTAAATTTCCAAGAGTTTGTGGTTGTTGTTTTTGGTTTTTTTTCGAAGCCTTCATGACCTTCTTCCATGAGTTTATTTTAGATATAGTGGAATGTCCCAGAGAAAATTCCAAATGGTCCTTAATATATGAAATGTTTCCAGAAAGGAGAAATTCTCAGTGGACTATGAAACTATTTTTCAATCATGGTGTATGGCACACAAACCACATCTGAGATTTTTTTCAGTAGGAAACTATTGCCCAGTGGGTTAAAAGAAAATAAAGGATAATGGGATTTTTCCGTAAGGCTGGAGCCGTTCACAGGGGCTTCATCCCCACTAGATGTCACTGGAACTGTTTGAAATGTTTGGAACAAACAACCCCAAATTCCCCAGGTTTTGAGCTCTTTTACAAACGTGAGACTCAGACCAGGTCACTTTCAAGCTCTGCTCTGGCTCATGAGCCTTGCGAGGGAATCTGGACTGATAGATGGTTGATCATGCGAAATTCATGGTTTGGCATGGATTTGGGGAAAATGCAGGTGAAACTCATGAAGTTTGGCATTGTGTGTGGAGGTTTTGTCCTTCTTTGGGAAACCCAAATGGAACCAAGGAAAATGCCTGGACACAGTCACCAGTTGGCTGGGAGGTCTTCAAAGAAAAAGCAGGTTCCTGCAGAAAATGTGTTACACCTTCTTCTGAGTCAGCAGTGGCTCAGTGCTAGGATGGCCACACCACGAAGAGCAGCTAGGGTTTGGGTGGTCATCTAACCCACCAGTAAAAGAAAAAACAAAAAACCCAACAAAACAAAACAAAACAAAACAAAACAAAAAAAGACATTCAGACAACTCACATCATGAATTTTTCCATAGCTGTCCTCCCCAGCAGTAGCGATGTTCACCCCATGCCCCTAAGGAAAGCAGCTCCCTCTCAGATTATTAGGCCTACTACTAAAATTCTCCCTGTAGTTCCAATTGACTACAGGAATCTTCTTCCATTCTTATTCAAAATTCAGTTTAGTGTGATTATGTGGCCATGCATCAAATATGGCAGTATAATATGTCCTTTCATCTACTTGCCATAATACATCCCTTTTAGTGCCACATAAATCCCTGAAAATATTGCTGTCTTCTGCTCTTGAGATTCTTCATGTGCCTCTTTGCCTTACTGCCTTCCTCTTCTATTGTTTCTCCAAGCTGAATTAATTCACTTTTTTTTTCCCTAACGTCGCTGCTATGCTCTTGCTACTGCTTCTGAGCAGACACCAGTGAAACAACAGCCCTTCCAGAGTAAAAGAGGAGCCAAGAACAGCCCAGCTGCTGGCACGGCACCTTCCCCGGCAGTGCCAGCGCCTTGGCTCTCCTCTCGCTGGTGGCGGCTGCTCCGAATCGCTCCATCTCCTCCTGCAAAGGCGGTGGGGAGCAGTGCCTGGCTGCAATGCCTGCTGTTGGAGCAGCGGCAGACGGCCTCGCAGAGCTGAGGAAGCTGTAATTGAGGAATTACAGGAGTCAGCATGGCGCTCCTAATCCTCCCAGACCAAAGCAGCACCCCAGAAATGACAGCAGGTTTTCTCCTTTGCTGCAGAAGTCAACGCGTGTGCTGCCACTGGGAGACCCACGAGTCCTGCAGAGGCTCCGCAGCACTGCCGTGGGGTGCCAAAGAGCTGCTGTATTTCCAGTGACAGTTTAACCCATGCATATGAGTTACATTACAACAGGCTGTATTGATTTTGCATCCATAACTACAAGAGGACACCAAATACCATGAAGCTCTTTCCAACCACATAAGTGTAAGCTTTGCACCAACATTGTCATCTGCTGTTTCTTTACTGAAACTCTTTTTTGTAACTCTTTCTCTAATATTAATCATGTCTTCATCACATTGGGTCCTCGCCTTGCTCCAGATAGGTGATGGAGGGCACCAGCCTGGCCGTGCCCCATGGCAGGAGCATGGTCCCACACACCTGCCCAGCTACCTGTGTTTCACAGAGCGCACGCTGGCTTTGACTTGTTTAATTAATTAGGAACCTAATTGTACCACTTCTACACAACCCCCTAGTAGGCATAGTTGACTTATGTGGTGCAACCGCAACAACAAAGGGTATATTCCCTTAGACAACTCCTGTATTAAGTTGTTATTGTATTAAGCCAGCAAACTTTCAACCTACTCAATATTCAGTAAATTTAAGAAAATGAATTGAAGCTACTTGCCTATTTTAATATGTACTCCTGAAGACATTTTCCAATTTTTTTATGGTTTAATTAAAGCCTCATGGCAATGGTATGCTTCTTTCTACCTACTATGCCAGTGGTTAAAAATTGCGGGGCTTCAAGTACCCTGCATGTCTTTAATTGCTCTGCTGAAGATAAAAGAGCAGTGATATTTTTATCACAACCATTACAGCAGGCAAAATTAAAAATGCCCCTTACCCACGTGAGTGGAGCAAGCCGTGAGCGGGGCCAGGGCGCCCATCTCCCCACCTTGCCCCTGCCCCACGCCTGCATCCCACAGCCCCGCTGATGTCCAGACCTTAACTTGTGCCTTTCCATTTCACAGTCCGTTTTGGGGAATATTTCGTTCTGCCGCACGTCCCGACGAGCGGAGGAACTTCCCCGCCCCACTTCTTAACATTAAAAAAAATAAAGTGTAGAAATCTCTAAATTAAGAAAGTACTGGAAGAGTACATTCAGTGCAGGACAATGCAGAGGAAGGTTACAAGTATATTAGGATAAGGGCACCACAATTATATGAAGAAGTCTGGAGAGAAAAGATTACATTGTTCTGACAACAACATTTTTCAAACATTTAGACCTTTAATATCATTAAGTTAAAGTACAAGATTAAATATTTTATGCAAATATTAGACAACAGCAAAGAGCTCCGCATATTAGGATTTAAAACAAATTGAAAGCATGCAAGACATATTCATTTCTTAAGCAGTTTAGTTAAAAAATCGGTATTGTCTCTATTAGGATTAACTGACAGTAACTCTTTGTGTTCAAATGGATTTAACTTCACTGTGGTTTGTTTTCCAGATATCATTGTCCTCCAATAATCATGGATAAAGGGAAATGTAAAAGGACAGATCAAGTAAAAATATATCTTCACATCATAAACACAGAATTATGTTTAAATTTCATTACTAAATGGGATTTCAGCTTCATATACCATGCCTAATCCTGCACTATAAAAGATGTATAAAACCTCCTGACAAATTCTAACAGACTTTGTGGAAGTTGCATATATTGATTAAAACATCAAGCAGTTACATACAAACCAATAATGAATTACTTCTTGTTGGAAGATAAAACTTTGTGATATTTAAAATTACAGACTTGAAAGTAGGTAAAATTACCCCTAATTATGCAGAAGGGAGCAACACCTTAGCAGTAAACAAGATAAGCACCTCAAACAGCACTAATAATTTTAATTAACATTTTCTAGTTTCCTTTCACCTCCTTTCAAGGTCATCTGCTACCTTTTCCTGGTACATTACAGCACAGTGTTAAAACTTACATTCCATTACTAATCGCTTTGATAAGCCCAAAAAAATGACTTTCTAGGAAAGATTTTTTTTTTTTTTAATATCACTTAATTGTGTGCAAAAGCAAATATTGCATTGTGTAAAACTGCTAAATTGCTATCAGAAGTAAGATTCCAGCACCTGGTTATTTGGGGCCTGATTCTGAACACCAGAGGCAGAATTCTTCCAGGAACTCTGCAGAAACACATTAATATTTCAGGTGTAAATTTAAAAATGTGGATTATGCCCAAACTGTTGAATATTGAGATTGCAATCAAAGTTTAAAAGACTGCTAAAGTGTGAATGTTGAAAATGAAAATTTGGCAAAATGGGATAATCTATGCAGTATTTGTGCTATTTTTTCTTGGGCACCAATTAATAAATGTGTGTTCAAGATTTATGATTTTGTTAAACTGTTTCTTTTCTTTTATAAAAAGTCCAAAAGTTGGAAGAAAAAGGGTTTTGTTATATCAGTGGGTTTGTTCCATGCCACAAATTTAATGTACGAGGTCACTTGGAATATAATGTGTAGTGAAAGAATCTCATTAGGCTAAAATGAATGTAAAATGTGTCAATTTGATCCAAATGAGAACTGTAGTAAAACCATGTTTGATGTTCATGTGCAATAAATCTTTAACATTTGTCTGTAAAGTATTAGAGAACCCATAGGGAAATCTCTATTTGTGATAGCTGCACATTTTCAATGATTTTTCCTATAATCCTTTGTTGACATTTAGCATATGGTACCAGAAAAGAAGATCCTAAAATGAAAATTATTACTTATTATTCTAAGGTAAACAAGATGGACACCTTGCATACAGGTTTTTGAGAAAGGCAAAAATCATGAAAGCATCCCTCTATCAGCAGTGACTGCTCATCTTTCAGTCACTCCAAGGTGAAAAAGTGTGAAATCAAAGGTGCCCTACCTGGCCGATAGTCAATTCAGCGTTAAAAGGTCTGATGGCCCCATCCTGCCAGTTGGGTTTTATTTTGATATATTCATATTGTTAATTACTGTTGTATTTCAATTTTCTCTCTCGTATTTTTGTTCATTCATAATAGCTTTATGGTTCAGCGGACCGAAATGACTAAAATGAAAGATTTCCAAGATTTCTTCTGGGAGTAATTTACAAAAGACCACAATTTTTTAATTGCTCCCGATGTTTAGTTCTGGATATCTGGAAGAGGAGAAATCAGCCCAACTCTTTTAGTTGCCACACCAACCGTATCGGATATGTATTTTTTGATCTCTCTCGATCGCTTTGTTCCTTGCAGCCCACCGTCCCTATGCTGAGGACTGTGTTATAGCAATGCCGTGGTGTTTATATTTCTGCAGCTCACACTTGCTTTCGCAAGAGAATTATGAGCTATTTACGTCCTTTGAGGAGTCTCAGGGAATAATGGGTGAAATGTCAGAAACAATTAAGAAAAATGGAGGCATTTCATTTAACCAGTAGAAGAAATACATAACTGCTGCTGAATGGCTGAACTTGAAGTGCCACAAGATTGCTACAATATGAGTTCTGGCTCCCGATTATCACAAAGTTTTATAAAAAAAACCCCAACCTTACAACACTTGCATGCCAAAGGTTGCAACACAGGCTTTGGCAGGAAACACGAAAATGCTCCAGCATGGGAAAAGTCTTCGAGCAAACTTGCATCTGTGCTGATTTACATTTTTACGCCAAAGCAACAGCAGCTTTCTGAAGCCAAGGCATGACTTTATGGCCGTAGTAACAACACTCGCTGGGAAGCTGCGCAGCATCAGCCCAGCCGTGCCCTGACAAACCCTCTTCCCCATCTCCCCCCCAGCCACACCAGCCGTTTTTTTACAGCGTTTGTCCATCTCGTTATTGCTGTGCAGGCCCTTTATCAATAAATGTGGTGTTCTCGGTCGAGTTTTCTTTGGCTTGCAGTCTGCTTTACAAAACCGCTGCATACTTGACAGTTTGCCCTAGTTAAAAATTCTTTGGTCAGAGAAAGCCCGGAGAATGAAACAGTATCTGGTGTTGTAAAATCTTGACCAGATTCTGAAATATTGCCTAAGCCCCTGTCAACTTGAAGGTGATTTCTCCAGGTCATGGTTTAGAGGGGAATTGATGGTACAGTCTGCTGACTGCTCGGTCTGCACTATATCTTTTTCAGGAGTACACATAGTCACCTTTAGCATTCACCGCTTTCCAATCCTCTCTGGTTTTGACAGTACATTTACTTCTATACATAGATTACAAGCTAAACATAGGAAAACGAATCCAGAAAAAAAGCCTATTGACCTACTGCTTTTTCGTTTCTCTATTTCTGTCTGAGGGATTATCAATTACCTAATAACCCTGGGAAAAAAAGTCCACCTGAGGCGGAATAATGCCTGGTGCTACATCGAACTGTTCATCCCAGCTCTCACAGCACTTTTCTGATGGCATCGGGTCCGTTATCCAGTTTTACAGCTGAAGCAACTGAAGTACAGGCAAATAAAAGGTCCGGCAAGTCAAAGGTAAATTTGATATAAAATACAAATTCCAGTGCAGTGCTCTTCCTGTCCAAACACCCTCAGAAGGACCAAGTTCATGGCATGTCCAGCAGCTCTAAACAGAAAACCCATCGCTCATGATAGAAAGAGCCTCTTCTGTTATAATTTCTAACTGAGCTTGCAAATTCAAAGGCTGTGGGTAATTTTAAAAATTTTTGAATATTCTCATTATCAAACCAGAGTAATTAAAGTGCTTCCTCCATCAACAAGTGCTCGATATAATTTTAAGCATCTCCTTAAAATTGTACTGAAACAAAACACAAGCTTTGGTATTTTGCCAAATAAGGGTAAGATCTTAGGAAGAATCAGACTAGATCATCCAGCTGTATAAATTATAAATCATTTCATTAAAATAAGTTCCATATATCTATGACACAAGCTCTGACTGTTGCAGGGTATGTTCCTGAAGGCAAATTACAGCAGACCTGCCCACTCCTTCCTCTGGAGAAACCAGGCTGGCCCTGATAAGGCCAATAACCCTTCCAGTTTGGTGGCAGCTCCTACGGTCTTAATTAGAAAGAAAAAGACCTAGTTCTGCATTTTCCTTATCAACCCCAGGCTTTTTTGCACTGCATTACTACTTTTCTTTAATCCTCAGAGGTTCACCCGGTCCTGGGCAAGCTGGGAATGCCTGAAGGACAAACTGTGCAGACCTTCAGAGTAAGATGTCACTGCAGGACTGGTTGGCATGTGTTGCTTCCCCCATGGTTTGGTTGGGTTGTGTTGGTTTAATTTGGTTTGGCTGTTCAGGCTGGATTAAGACACTCCTGGATTGATGCAAAGGGGATTTCTGTCCTTTCTTTGGGCATTGACTCAGCAAAGCCACTGCATTGGTGTGGCCGTAGGATCAAGGGGCAGCCCAGGCTGACCCACACATCCACCCCACACCATCTCCTGGGACGGCCACCCAAATTAAACCTGCATCTGCTGCAGGAACCTCCCAACAGTGGTACCATGCCCTTGTCAGGAAAAGACGTTCCTGGGGGCTGAGACATGCCTCGTTCGGCTTTCCAGGCACTGGCACCGGTGGGTCAGGCATGTTGCTTTTAATATTCTTAATAGTTCTTTTTCCTTGGCCTCACTTTATTCCCCTCATTTTGAAACTCTTGACAGCCTTTCATCAAATGCTTCTGACAAACTCAAAGAATATCTAAACAGGGCACTAATAATTTAGTACTGTAATTTTATGGGTATTTTAAAGTTCCTGAGTATTACTATTATTTTATGGAATGATTTTTCCTCCTTTTCTTTGGTCTTTCTTCCTATGCTCTTTGGTGGAATTATAGGTGAAATGTATTTCTTGGCTGCCGTTTCATCTTTTGTTCATACAGTTAAATACTGCACTAGTTAAAGATTGCACGAGGCCCCCACATTAAAATTTTATTGTATTTTTGTATTTATTTTTGGCCCGGATCTGGGGGCCTCTCAGGCCCAGGTCTTGTGTAATTTTATTGGCTTGTGGGTGGAGGAAAGAACAAAAATGAGGTTTGTGGCCAGAATGTTATCTTTGGCCATATGCATCTATTTGGGGGCCTGATTCTGCTCTGATTCATAGGCATGTAAATCTCAAGCAGCTCCAGTGAAAACGGGAAAGCTAAAGTGATGTAAAACCAGTGTAAATTAGAGGAGAATTACCTCTGTGGTGGATGCAATGTAAGCGTTTTGCTATTTATGATTTAGCTGGGAGCTGTTGACTAGCCTCTCTAAAGATAAGAGCCACCTATAACTCAGTTGCAGGCATCTTCTTTCCTTTTTGACTAATGTCTGCTAGCTAAACCAAAGATTAAAACTACTTTTTTATAAGCTGTACGGGCTAAGAGTAACAGAGCTGAGACCACAAAACTCATCAACCTAAGAACTGCAGCTGAATTTTGGTGACCTCTCCCTTGAGTGAGAAACACCTTATTTTATCCTACTTCCATATTAAAATAACTGTTGAATTCAAGTCCTAAAACCTATGGATTTCAGCCTTAATAACTTCTTTTTATAAAACACTCTGCACATGACCACCACTTAGTGAGTGGTTGCCCATCCTCTGGAGTCTTCCCTGCGTGTTCAGCAGCTCACCGGCGTGAGTCATGGCCATCACATCCTGCGCTCCTTCCTGCCTGGTTCGCTTCCATCACCACGGCCTCTTTCCTCCCCAAAACCTGTCTCCCCCTCGCTTCTTTGCACATTTCTTCATGTCAGGTCTTTGGCTTGGAAATGACTTCTCCTGTGAGCCAAACCTTCTTATTCTACACTTTATAATCCTTATGAAATTTGGCTTGCCTTCCAAAGCTAAGCCTCAGCTCCCTTGTTACTCTTCTAAATATAAAACATTTTTATTGCATTAAGCCATGTTGAAAAGGAAAAAGAAAAAAAGGAAAAGAGAAGAAAGAAAATCCCTGCACCCAATGTGAAGGAAGCGGCCGGCATTACATAGCAGTGTATCACATGTCTTTTTGTTTTGTCTCAGTATCATCTCGCTTGCACATGCTTTGGGCTCGTTATCTGTATTCCTCCTTGAGCATCTCCCACACTGAAAAACCCCATTACAGTCATCACTAAAGGAGTTGTTTCCTGGCTGAACTGGAGAGTATTGGAGAAGGGAAAACGCATCCCATTATTGATCACTCCACATCACTTCCTAAAGAGAAAACTGTTTTCTAGGGAAATAATTTAGCACCTTTCCATTATGTTAAGCTTCATTTTCCTATGCAACTTATGGAAACCTTTGAAATTAGTTATTTAGATTTTTATGTGTGCATTTCATTCATTATTTCAAATGTCATTTTAATCATATAAACAAAGACGTATCTTAATATTCCCAATAATGGCTCTTGTCACTTTAAATATTAAAATTCGCATTAGGAATTCCCTTGACTGCATATGCATTATTTGCATTATAGATTGTGTGCATGTCTCAGCGTGTGTATATATATATACACACTCATTTTACACATATACATATTTTTAGGAAAATGCAGTTTTAAATGATCTTATCTGATTTGAAAACACATAGCAAATGCCAAAGCGATTAGTGATAAACAAGGGCCTGACACTCCAAAATTAAAAGCTCCTAATTTTCGACTTTAAATAAATCCTTATTGTATAGCAGAAATAATTCCTCACAAAGTGTTTCCAACATTCAGAGAATGCTTTTAGGACATACAGCATTAACATAATTTTTTCGACTGGGGTTCTCACAGGACATCTGATGAAGTCTCTACCCTTAATTTTAATTGCGTAGGCTGCATTCTTAATTAAAAACTGTACAAATGGATTTTATGCCATGCCAAAAGAAATCTGAGTTCATTAGTTATAAAACCTTTTAAAAATTGATGTAAATATGTGAATTCTTTAAAAGTTTGAACTCAGAGTCCTCATTTATGTTGAGTAGCCTTTTATCTAGAGAATAATGAAGCCAATAGAAATTAAGATAGTCTAAGTTTTACTTTTTCCTTTTCCTTCTCTTGCTTTCTCATTTTTTTTGGTGAATGTGGGTGGTGGGAGTCAAAGAGTGTGGGGGTTACATCTTTATGTCATGATGGTTTTCCTTGAAGAATCAAATTCATTTAAATCTAAACTGTGAAGTAAATTAGAGTGGGAAATGCACTGACCCTTTTGCACTGGGTTATATAAATATAAGTTCATATATCTTTTATTAATTCTTCATATTAAAACACAATCACATCATCTCAAGCCAATAAACTTAATGGAAATCTGTCAAACTGTAACTTTGCAGGAAAACTCTGGACATGGCTTAAATATGTGCGCCTTATTGATTCTTATTTTAAAATCTGTGAGTTGTTAATTAAAATGCTTTTCCATAACTTGACAAGACTTCAAATAACGAACGGAAAACTCTGAGAGGTTGGTTTAACCTGACAAATTGCTAACCTTTCATTTCGCTGGCTGTTCATCTGGCTGCACCGGACCTTTCCTCTTCCATGGCTGCAGCCGGGAGGTATCGCTTCGCCTTTTGCAGTCGGTGGCACCAACCTGATACCGTCTGTGGTTACGCAAAATGCCTCACGTGGTCTTAAAAACCATGGGAACGAAGGGCTGGGAGTGAAGTCAACTTTTCCTGTGTTGTGGATTAATCTATAATGTTTCACTCTTTCCCCCAGCCTACGTGCCCACCGGTGGGCAGAGGCAGCCAGGCTGCGCCCCATGAGCAGCCGGGTCCAGGGACTTTCGTGCCTGGGTTTCTGGCAAAGAAAAAGTAGAAAAAGTGAAATTGAAACAACAGTATTGCCACTTAGCATTCAAACCCAGATTATATACTCATATTCTAGCAAAAATGCAAATTAAACAATAAATAAAACAACCTGTACAAGGAACCCCTCTGTTTCTTTCCATCCTCTCCAGTGGATTGTGCTTTTGAGCATCTCTCTGCTGCCGAATCCCGGCCGAGCGTGGCAGCAGGGGTGTTGAAATACCACATGAAAAGCTGTGTAAGTGCTTGTGACATTTACAACATGAGCTGAGGCAGGAAGCACCAGAAGTCTCACAGGAGAGACGTTCTCATGAGTTTCTAACCCGATTTGGCACAGTGGAGAAGTTAGATAGACTTTTGACAAGCATCTGATTTCCTTTTTTTTTTTTTTTTTAAGGAGCGTAGTTCAGGCAACAAAACCACTCTACCTTTTGAGATTTGCCCATGACTACATCCTACAGATCATGAAAACAACAATCCAATGTAATTGAATATTTTGTGCTAGAAACACACCAGGTTGGAAAGAACATTGGCTATCCATCAGCTTTAACCTCCACATTTTCCCCCAAATTCAGCTACCTAGTAATCAATTCAGTGCAGGGGTAAGCTTTAGGGAACAGGGTGATTCATCAGCAAATTCAGGCAAACAGACTTCTCCACACACACAAACTTCTTTTATTAGGCTGTTTTACTATTTGAAATTTCTGAACACATTCATAAAGCTTACCATGAGAAACGAGCCAGAAGGAATCGCTGAATTTAATGCTTTAAGGAAGCAGGCAATTGTAAATTTGATTTAACAAGGTCCAACAGTGCTGCTGGTGTTGGAGTGAAATGTGGCATTAAGAATACCACCATGATCCACTTTGAAACTCGTGGTTGTTGGTTTTTTTTTTAATTTTTCCTAGCAGGAAGGACAGTTTGAGGCCAGGCAAATTCAGAGTTGTTGCATCGGCACAAAAGGCCAAGCAAACAGCCCCAGACCTGCAGCGAACACAAAGCCTTGATACCACCATCCTTTAATACCCCACTTTCTAGAAAATTAAACTAGTTCACTCAGAAAATAGAGATGAAGTAGAGATGTAGACTGTACTCCATCACAGTGACTTTGGATGATTTTAACTAAAATTAATGGCACTCTGCTGCTCACCAGCTCCTCTCCCACAGCTCCAGAAATGTTGCGCACCATCCAGTAAGCAGTTTACTGTTTTCAGCTTTGGCAAATGCTGGAGGAAGCAATATGAGATTTCCATAGCCACATCTTTTGACTTTCACTTTATTTTATATTTCGGTGGTTGTACAGAACATTGGACAGTCAGCGAAATCTTTAAAATTTGGTATTTGATTAAGTTTTTTCACGCTAAACAGAGAAATGTGAGGCACAAACCATGTCCCTTTCAAAGTGCAGTAAGATGCTTCACCCAGAGCACACTTCAGCCTGCATTTATCTCATCTAGCTTTAAGACCTCTAACTTACATTAAATTAGGTACCATAAAAGCTGTGTGGTCCCAGAAGAAGAAAATCCACTTTCCTAACCCTCAAAATATTGCTTTCACAGAACAGCAAAAAGATTCATCTGCAAAATGGCAGATGGATTCATAAACTCTCCATCCTATGCACCTATTTCACAGCAGCCAACCCCATTTCTCCTGCAATAACTGCTCTGTGAATGAAACCACAATATGTTTGCTAAGCATATCTTTAGCCTCTTGTTTATAGTAGCATACCAGTTTTTATGCCAGCTCCACAGTCTACCCAGAAGTAAAGGAAAACATTTGTTCTACAGAAAAATTCACAGAAATGGACACAAACAGTCCTGTATAATTGATAGTTTTATGAGATTGAACTCTGTAAATTTTTTTTAATCTTATCCCTCTAGATCCAGTTTATGTGCGCATTTGAACAATGACTTCATATCCTTTCCAAACAGAGATTCTGGGATTCAGTCTCGTCATTTGGCCAACACAAATCCCCAAGTGCCAAGAATTTCTAGTTTTGTTTTGCTTCATGTTTGTCTTTTACTTGTTCTTTTACAGGATTCCTGGTCAAACCAGTCAGTCAGTGGAATGATTCCAGTTTGCACCGGAGGAAGATGTGTAAATCCTTAAAACATTTTGAAAAATTGAGCATTTTTGTTATCTCTGTCTCTCATGGTACAGATTCCAACTGTAAGGCTTAAATCTTTATCTACAGTAAAGGAATGAGTTTACGGAAAAGTTCAATGACTGAAATGTTTGCTTTGCAGACCATCTTCACCAGCAAACTAGGAAGAAGACTGCTTGAGTTTTCAGATACCTTTCTATTTGTTAGTGCCCTTCTCTGTCTGAATCCGATGACATCCACAGTCGTGCAGGGAGTATGCGATATTTATCGCACTTGCTAGCCAAAGATTTTTTCACAGGATGATTCTTTTTATTTATGTTGTAAACTGCAGCCACAAAAACATCTCTAATTTTTTTTCTAGAGGCTACTTTTCCAGCCGAACCAGATCCCTGAAGATGTATGCTGGCTCTGAATAGATTATATTGTATTATGTGAGATATAGTCCACTAAAACCAAAATCTCCTTTAATGTAAGTTGGTTTGTTTTTTTTTTCCCCTGGCTATTTGGACGTACAATCACAATGCCTCATTATGAAGCTTATGGGTGAATTTGTAGAGTATTTTGGCCACTGGCTGGGAAACAGATGCCCTTGCAACAGTCCTCTTTCTTCCAGCAAGGCGTTGGGTCAGGAAGTTGGGTTGCTTAAGATGGAGCAGAGCATTCTGCAGTCGGACAGGAGGCCAGGTCTCTACTAGGGCTTAAGGAGCCTTTGCAAACTCACATCAGAATTGGTATTTTTATGACATTTTTTTGATCAAGTCCTGCATTTTCCTCTGCCTGTGGAGAGTACCACTGAAAGGAAGGGTGATGGGGATGCACAGTCCAAGGGTAATATGGCCATATTAACATGGCACTAAGTCTGAGATAATTAGGATGGGGATCTGAATGACAGAACACATCTGGGAGGTAAAAATAGCTTGGAAAGTATTCAGTTTGGCTCATTTCAACATGCTGGTCATTTATCCTGGTGTCTTTAACAAAGCTCAAAAGCTTAATTTTTCCTTACCAAAACCATTCCAGACCCAACAGGGACCAACAGCCTCTCCATTTTTCTTCTTAAACCACTGGGTAGTGTTTTGATATGCTGCTACACATCTATGTTTCTCATATTAATTTTTTTTCCCACATATGTAGCTGAAAGAAAGACAGAGGAACCAAACCAGATGGTAGGATGATACCAGCAGTTGAGCAGGCTGGACCAAGGCTTTTGCTCAGATGGATTCATGTTGCCAGAACAGGGACCAGAGAAAACAGGGAGGGTTGTCAGGGCAGGAAGGACCAAGCACTGTCATGGTGGCCAGCAGAGCCAATGCAGTTGCCCGTGGCTGTGGGGCTGTGTTTTGGACACACACCACAGCCCAGCAGCCCGTTTCATGCCAACCACTGCAGATCCACGAGGTGGTAATGGCTTCTGGTGAACATGACTAATCCCAGCAATATTTGAACCAATAACCCCGAGGTGAACAACTTCGCAGCCTCTTAACATTTTCTCAGACTGCCTGGTTTGATATTTTAGTTCCCAGACCCCCACCCCCCCTCCTGGCTATAAATAGATCTCTGTTTTTCAGATTTTGTTTATTTTGCATAACGTATCTTGTCTGGAATACAATTTATATTTTATCACAAGGAGCAACTGTCCTATTAAACTAGCATGTATTTTTCCTTAGGTAATTAACATACATGCCAGTTTTGACAAGAGATATGTGGTGCAGTTACGGGACATATCTTAATGTAATTAACTGTATTGGGTTCCAGAAATCATAAATATAGAATTTCAGTACTTATACATCTGCAAACTGCATAGCTTTCTGAAAAATACACATTACTTATTTTCTTCTTGCTATTACTTTAATCAAAAATGACAATAAAAGCAAAATTATTTTTTAAGATAGGTTGAAATCCCAGTTTTGGTCATGAGCACTTACAAATATTAATTGGCTGATGAAGCCACAGGTTGCTTACCCTAAAAGCAACCCTGCAACCGTGTAAGAAAATCCTATTTACCAGTGGAGCGAGGGGCTATCTCAGAATAAGCAAAACTTCAGTTTTCTTATTTAGCCTCTTTATTTCATGGTTCAAATTGGCACAAGAGCCAGGCGGCTCAAGAGAGTTAGGAGAGCGTGGCCACGAGAGGATTTTAATTTATTGACGGCTCTTGCCCTACTGTACAGTCACCGCTGCTATTTGAGTGTAATGGATGAAACAGATGTTTGACACTGCAGCACCTCTTCATAACTTCACTCTTCAAAAACAGTTTTACAAGTGCTCGCTCGCGTTGGTTCCCATTCAGCACAGGAAACTGAGGTCATGGTGAAACATGAGGCCCGGGCAGGAGCTTGAACTCATGTGCACTGCAGCTGGGCCCGCGTCTTCTGAGCACGTTAGCAATTCATGGAGCAGCCATAATTTTAAACTTACGGACAAAGAAATAAAAGTGTTGACACCCTTATTGTAACATCTGCGAAGGGAAAAATATGAGCCCGTTGCTAAATGTACGAAGGATGGAGGTTTCTTTACGCTTAATTTTGTTCATTATCAGATGTGATTATTTTTAAGGTGAAAAAATTTCTTCAGGTTTCAGTATCAACACTGAAAAGTTACTTTCTGGACCATAGTTTTCTTAGGGTTGCTTAGAAGCGGTAATTTAAAAATCAAGTGACTATTCTGATATTCTGAATTTTATTTTTTTTTCCAGATGATTATTTTAACACATGTTCATCACTGAATATGTCAAAAAGTCTTCCCAGGCATACAATATAGGAAATTTTGTAGCTTGTTTTAATAAAGATAGCATAAGGTTCGTGTAGTTAGATGTACTGGTTACCTTCTGTTACCTCCCCTGGGAAAGAAATTAAGGCATTTAGGTACTGATATTTGGTACCCGATTTGGAAAACGATAGCAGGGCATCAGCCTGAGGAAGCTGATATGTGCGTGGTTCGAAATCCCATATCAGAAGTTTTTCTCCTACCGTAACTTCAGCTCCTTTCCAGTACGAGCACCCTGACAGCCTGGGGGATTTCTCCAGCGCTTTCATGAAAACTAATACCTGCCTGCAGCAAGCCGTTGCTCATCTCCCAGCATCAACACGTGTGCTACGAACTTTCTGCATCTTTGCTCTCTGTCTTCCATGCACCTTCACATATAATGGTATTTCTGACCTTGCTCTTCATTAAAGTGACTTAGTGACACATTCTGAAAGGAAATGTGGTCGTATAACATAAGTTACACAGCACAAAATTATTGTTTAAGATGCTAAAATAGTGTTAGCAGTGCTAAAAATGAAGGTTTCTACAGTTAGGTGATACTAGAAACTCCCAAACACAGTTTGGTCAGACATGTTCCCATGAGGCAGGATGGGCAACTGTCTTCCACCCACCCCTCAAGTCTTTCTAGCACAAGGAGTTGGTGGATTTGTCCAGGCAAAACCATATATTTGTTACTCTGCTCTTCAGACGCACCTGTAGGAAGATCCACAGAAGAAAAAAATCTTCATTTTCCTGCCCCAGCTGCTCATGTGGGCCATATGAAATAAAGGCTGTAAAAGCTTCTGTCAGTTATAACAGAAAGTGGCTTGTCACATGGAAATCCCTTAAACTCCTAGAAAAGCACATTTTTGTCTTTACCTGTCTATTTCCACAGAGATAACACTCACTATTAAGAGAGAAAAATCTTTTATAGCGAGATAACCAGAATATTTGCAGAAAAATGCAAAAAACACAGCAGCAGGAGCCTGGGGTGGGTCATTTGTGTCCCCAGCCACCAGCAGGGGAAGCAGGAGTTGGGAAGGTGGCTGCACCAGCCCTGGCTCCACTTGGTAGAGCCGAGGGCTGTTCCACAGTGGTCATGAAGGAAGGACAACCACCTACCCAGGGCAACCCTGCGGTATCGGGGGCTGACTGTGGGCCTGAGGTCGTGCTGAGGACTGTTTCCATTAGTGTTCACAAGAAATCATAGAATCATAGAATTGTTGAGGTTGGAAAGGACCTTTAAGATCATCAAGTCCAACCATTAACCCAACCTGACAAAACCACTTCTAAACCATGTCCCCAAGTACCACATCTATCCAGGGATGGTGAATCCACCCCCTCCCTCCCTGGGCAGCCTCTTCCAATGTTTAATAACCCTTTCAGTGAAAAATTTTTCCTCATATCCAATCTAAACCTTGCTTGGCATAACTTGAACCCAGCATAACTTGAAATGCAAGAAAAAGCCACAGAAGGCTACCTCCGCCAGCTCAACCTGATCTTGTTGGAGATGTCCCTGCTCATTGCAGAGGGGTTGGATTAAATGACCTTTAAATGTCCCTTTCAACCCAAACCGTTCTGTGATTCTGGGATCAGCTGGCACATCCTCTGCTGTGCCCTCTTGTTTAATGCAGTGCCCATGATGGTCCTGCTTTGCAAGCAACCTGACATTTGTGGAAAAGTCTCTGCTGTGCTTTTCAGTGGTGGCACAAGCTCTCTTCCTTCCATGCCTCAGCATACAGTCACGCTGGCAACATTAGCTCGTTTTGCCTTAAAACACGACCATGTGGCCAGAGCAATCCTTACATTCAACCAGTCTATGCAAGAAGGGAAAAAGTCACGCGTGTGGTTTACGGCTTTGTTTTCTCAACCTTTAGCAGTTGTTCGGTTGTTCTGGGTCTAACCACAGTCCCCAGCTCTAAGACGAGCTGTGTGACGAAGGACAACTGGAGAATTTTTCCTCTTATCCTTTTGTGGTGATAAGCCGTCTCGGGGCTCATCCTGTTGCTGGCGTGGAGACAATGCTGAATGAAGTCAATGGAAAATTTCCTTCACATCTGGGGGTTTTCCATAGGGCTCATGCCAATTTACAGCAACAGTGGCAGTTAAACACAGTTAGGTTAAAACATCTATGGAGAGTGTAATGGCATGCAAAGGATGAAGCCTGTAAACCTGAACATTTCACATTAGGTCGCTTTGCTTCTCCAGAGCTGGAAAACGCATGATAGGAAAGGTTTCACAATAAAGACAAGCCTACATAGTTTGGTTTGTTGACAGTCTTGCAAAAGCAAACAAAATAACTCCTTACCAAGGTTTGCTAGAAGCCCATAGTTTTTTCCTATGGGAAAGTAAGGCTGTTCCATAAAACTGTGGGGAAAATTTGAGCTGACAGCCCAAGATTAAATTCACTTTTCTAATTCTGAGATGGCGACAAGTTTAACTATTCTGGCTTGGCTCAGACAACTCGGGTTGTGGGCTGTGTCTGCAGAAGATGTGAGCGTGCCTGGTGTGATGTTGGGGCCTGGCTTTCCAGGGTGACCGCAGGGTCCCTCTTTCCCAAGCACAGGCAGAGCAAACATCACTGCAAGCAGCGATCCCCGAAAAAGGCAGCATTGTATCATGTTTCTGGCAAAACCATGGAATGGCTGATAAGTTCAGTTGGAAGTGGGCTCAGCTGAGTCTGTACTCAGGCAAATGACCAAACGAAGCAGAAGATGTCCTTTCCCAGACTTTTTAAAGAGCATTTTGAAATACTCACTCATTAACAACAACTTTTTAACAAAAAAATGGCGGTGACTTCTTTATAACCTTGAATTTTCTACTGGAGGAGGGGAAGGTCCCATGAAAACTGTTGCTACAGAGACTGTAGATGCTGGAGCTGGAGTCTGAAGCAGCTCCTGGAGACACCTGGCTGTCAACGTCCTTACCCCTCTCCATCTCCGCTCACCAGCACTGGCCTGCACTACGGGTAGTTACACGCTTTTTAACCATTTTTATTTAGATACTGGAAATACTTAGGTTTAGTCATGCCTTCAGACCCTGGACTCTTGCTGCTTACGGCCACTTGTGATATTACGTCTTGGTCTCACAGATGTGAAATAAGACTTCTGTGCTCCTTGGAAAAGTTATTAGGTTTACAATTAGTAAACTGAACAATGTCAGGCTCTGTTTAAAGACTACAAGTGTGAAATCTAGATCTGCCAGTAAATTGCTACCTTTTCTTTAGCATTGTGAGCCACAGTCTCAAGTTTATTTGAACACATAAAATATGCTAAATGTTTAGCAGCACCACTGTGTAAAGAAGAGTTGGATGAAGTATATATTTTTAAATACAGCAAGTAATAAAATGTTGAGTAAATTCCCAAGAATATCATTTTGGGGCAAGTACAATAGAATGCTTAATGGAATATATTCCCAGGTCTGCTGTTTTTATTCCTTTTTTTTCTCCTGCTTTAATCTCCTCGCACAGTCAGTGGTTGCTGTTATGGGAGCTGCGAGGAAGGGGGTTCATCTGTAGGCACTTCCAATATTGCAGCAACAGGAGAAGGGGTGCAAGGTGCTCGCAGCCCACCGGTACACCTCATCTCTACCAGTGCAGCTGCTCTGCATGTCTGGCAGTGCCCCACGTAAGCCAGCATCCAGCTGTGGGAGACAGCGCAGAGCTGCTCGGCGTGGGCTGGACGGTTGTCTGCAGAAGGACCACAAAAGACAAAGAAAATTAGAAAATAAATTGTAAAAAATAAAAAAAAAAAATGCAAAGAAGCCTCCTTCACAAATTCATTTTCTCCAAATTTATTTCCTTTTCATTTAACTTGGTGGAGAAATGTCTCTGTGGACTTCATCAGAAAAATCACTCTCTGCATTTTAAGTTCTAAATGGAGTTCTAAGTAGCTAACCCTGGTACGCAAAACTGCGTGAGAAACCCACATTCTCATCAGGGCAGTTCGGGTGTTGTTCAGAGCCACTGCTGCAGGTTGAGGAGAGAAGCTGTAGTCAGTATTGCTTCTTTCCAGACCAGCATTTTTGGTTTGAGTCAGGCGATGTTGCCTGAAGTTCTGAGTCGTATAAACCTTTCTGCAGTTGTGTTTCTTTATGGGTAAAACATCCGAATTTAGGATCATGCCCTTCATTGAGTAGCTTCATATTTTAAGAAGGGTTTTTTTCCCTTGTTGCAAATCAGATTTTCTCTCTTTGCAATCCAATTATGCCCCAGGTAGCACAGCGTTCTCAAATACCTATTGGTTAGCTGGTTTTATACTGCTGGTTTCCAGATAACTATTTGTAAGTTATTTGAACATTAAAAACTGTCTCCTCTACTGTACCTCTGAAATGATGCTCCCAAATTGCTCTCAGTTCCTGCTGCCTTTCAGGGCTATCCATTCTGGAAATGGGAATCTATATTCCATGGACTCCCAGTAGGATAAACATGCATTTACTAATCCCACGAGATATATTAAGGAAAAAAAACCCAAACAGACTCTGACATTAAAGTTATATTTTATTTCTGTCTGTGCTTTCCAGAATGTTAATTTTTAGAAGGTACAAAGTTTTAGCAATTGTAACTCAGAGACTCGATACTTTTGTTTTGAAGCATGAACCAAATGCCATTATAAAAATTGCTGAACTAGTCCAGTTTAGTTATCATTACTTGTATGTGTACATAAAAAAAAATCAGTGGATGCTATTGAGCAGTATATCTTCTATACTGTATTTGACTTATCAATTGATATAGTGTAGTACTAATAATATAAGAGATGTTCAAACTGCAACTATTTGGCACTGAGCAAGAAGTCCTTGGAGTACTGAGAACAGCTTTCAGCGCAGTCTGCAGAGTTTGCCCACCTGGTAGGATTTTTGGTGGATTTTACCTGTGTATACATGTTCATCTCCTGTTCATTTCCATAGGCTGGAAGGATGCCCTTCCAAGGAGAGAAATCTCAGCACCTCTACTGA
This sequence comes from Pluvialis apricaria, assembly GCA_017639485.1. Classification (NCBI taxonomy): domain Eukaryota; kingdom Metazoa; phylum Chordata; class Aves; order Charadriiformes; family Charadriidae; genus Pluvialis; species Pluvialis apricaria. The sequence continues at coordinate 39,612,831 of CM030013.1, forward strand.
GGGCCCAATTCCCAGACCCCACAGCATCTCCAAATGATACTTGGCAGAGAGCTATCTCTTTGGGAGTTGTATTGAAGGAGTTTTTTTCTCCATGCAGCACAGCGCTGGCAACATGCAAGGGCTGCAATTCTCTTTAGTACATTTTCCTTCTAGGAGTGCAGACAATTTTGGCCTACCTGCCACGGACTCCTACCTGTAAGCAAAAAGCCCCGAGGTAACACTCCCTTTCCGCCTCCCCCAGGCACCTTCTACACAACGGCAGATATCAAAGAAAGTCAACAAATCATCATTCAAAGCACAGAGAGGCAAAAAAAAAGGTGCATTCCCTGTGCTGGCTTGGTTTGCAGATTAAAGGTAATCTAGTAATGAGGACCTACCAGATGATAATTAATAAGCATAGTTTTCTATATCTGATTTATCTGTCACGTAAGAAGAAATTTCCCAGGGCAGGAAGGTCTGTTCTACATGAGTTTAAGTGTTGCCCTTTTTAAGAGTAATCAGTTCAACTTGATGAAATCTGAAGTCTTTTTTGTGAGCAGTGCAGATGCTAAGGATGGGCTTTCACCTCTTCCTCTCCACGGGAGATTTACAATTATCCTGAGAAAACCAAGCCAGGGTGCTTAACCCCCTGCTAATATCACGCCAAGGAAATAGGTAGCGCTAGACCGCAAAGAGCACTGAAAATCTGTGTTCTCTAATATTCAGTAATAGATTTTTAAAATTCTTTTTAAGGAAAAAAATAAGAGGAAGCCACATCTTCAAGGAACAATGGAACTGAAGAAATTAAAAATTGTTAAACAACAGTTAAATGACAGCAATGTCAGGCTGAGGAAGCTTGGAAGCAGGGAAAGCCCCAGACTAAGGGGCAGGTCCCCCTGGACTAAGCCCCCGTCTGCCAGCCAGCAGATTTCCTTGGTGAGCATCAGATCGGGTTCTTCAAGGACTTCTCCAGCCACTCTCCTGCGTGGGAACACTGGCAGGAAAACAGCAGTGCTAGAAGGATGCAATAAATAAATAAATAGATAAATAAGAACTGGGAATTTATGCAGATTTATAGACATTGTAGGGATTTCCTATGTGCCTGAATAAAGCCAACAGGCAGCTGAAAATATCAAAAGGTTTATTTGTTTTTACAGTCATGTTGGCTGTAAGTTTAACTCATCATTTAGGTAAAGGCAATTCCTAACTCTGGCAGTCAACAAACAAAAAAATAGAAAAGGACAAATGTCACATTCCCCAAATCAAACAACTAAGAGTAACACACTTTTGTATATTTAAAAAACCCTTCTGGGTTAATAGTCTGTGTTATTAATTTTGCACACAGAAATATGTATTTTGCTGTCTGTTTTCAACAGAACCCAAACAAATTGAAGGTAAATTGGGAAGACTCTCTTCTTAGTAACTAAGCACACTGAATTTAAATTTTAAATCTTGTGAGACCATTTCCTGAGTTTCCTATGAAAAAGCTTTCTATAAATACATAGAAATAAAATCATTAAAAAGTTAATATAACCTATACAATTAAACAGAAGTCCTCTTGGAGACTGGGTCAAACCCACACTATATAAAAAACCCTTTACTAAAACAAACTCCCAGCAATTTTCATGATGTTCCTTTCAAAAGCTCAGTACAATCCTTTGGTTTTATTCGCTTAAATCTAGAGCAATTCTACATAATGAAAGGAAAGAATGAATATAAACATGTTTCAGTATGACTTCAGGATTCCAGGCTCCCATCTCTTTAGGGAGACTGTTTTTCCTTATGACATGGGTCTGCACTGCTAAAGACCTCCCTATGAAATAACGAGAAGTTGGGAAGAGAAGGGGAACAAGCATAGTTACCCTGGAAAATTCACTTAATTAAAGAGACACAAAGTGATGTGTCCATCTACTTAATGCCGCTAGTTGTGCACCCATGTAAAAAAAGAGGAAAAGAAAAATAAGAGTCACTGCCATATGTGGAGAGCTGAGCGTGTTTTTTCACACCACTGATTTTTTATGAGAAACGGTACTTTTCAAGAGCGTATGCTGCTTAAGGTACTGGAAGCTCCTGTGTTCAGAAAATGGTGCTGCACCATAGCGGTGTGTGCTTCTAACACACACATGTACAATGTATAATAAATATAGTGATTCATTTATGATAAATACATGTAGGCAGCTTCTAATAATTGGTGTTTCCCACATCACAAATCCAATTTGGCCGATACGTGCTAACCATGAACTAATTCCCTGCGATTGGGACCCCTATTCTCCTGCAGAGTTTCCTGGCCATGGGAAGGACCCTAAAACCCGCTCTCCACCCTGCACGAGGGCTGGGGTGGCATCTCCAGACTGGTGGCCACAGAGGTGGGTATTTGTCCTACGAGTGACTCTAATAGGTGGACAATGACCTCGATGGCAGTGAGCAGCGGGCACAGCTGAATGTGGCATATTTTAAATGTATGTGAAAAAACTCAGGTTCTCTCCTTACACTGTATTTTGTTCGAATGTGACCCATTCTCCAATTTTATGATAAAACGACAGCATAATTCACATATTAGCATTTCAAAACCTGTACAGCTGCAGAATGAGTAAACAGTGGGGTGAGTAATCATTACTAATCTGCACTGGAGAAAGAGAGGGAGAGAGAAAAAAAAAAGAGCACATAATTTTGTGGTGTGCTAAACCAAAAAAACATGTTTTGCACTTCTTAAAACATCTCAAATTCTTTTTTATTTATCTGTGTTTTAGAGGTGACAGAGAAAAATCTATCTTTTAGCTGAACTAATCTCAAACAAATTAATATCCTTTCTCATATAAATTTGTTTGGGGAAACTTGAAACTGTAGCATAACCTATTGATTACATTATTTGAATTAAGTTTTAGAAATCCTACAGCTGTTTGCTGTCAAAATTTAAACCTACTGTCTATTTTCAGCTGTGCACTTAATACACGTTTCACCTGGTGACTCAATAACATTTTAATATAAAAGTACATGATCACGGAACATATGTTCAGTGTTCATACAAGGCTTAATAGCGACAGAAGGGGTAACAATTAACAGTTCTGTTTTTCTGGGTATACAGGGTCCAAGTTGAAAGTTTTTCCTGGGCTGCTTCCAAAAAATCTTTGTTCCTAGTGCCTTGACCTTTGAGGAGTTTGGAATCAATGAGCCACGTTGCCTTCCATAAGGGTGTCAAGTGCAGAATAAAAAACTGCATCACATCATTTTTCACCGCGGCCAGATGAGGTCTGAGTGAAGGAACAAGGAACAGGAAAGCAAGAACATCTGAAAAATTGACTCTGCAAGCTGGAATGTGATTCTGCAATAAGGGGCAACTCTCCTTTTTCTTTTCTTTTTTTTCCTCTTTTTTTTTTTTTTTTTTTTTGCCAGAGTAGGCAGGTTGTAGACAGATCTGGGTCTCAGCCTCCCACCCCCGGGGGCCCCCGTGTCAAGGAACAGTGATAGAGCGCCGTTCATTTATGCAACATCTGTAACGCATATAGCAACGTATTAATAGCTCAATATGCCAATCTGCCACTGTGCATTTTGACCTAGCAGGGACCAGAAGCATGGAAGGTCTGTAAGGCAGATGTGGGAATGGCAGCGACGGTGGAAATTAAAGGCAGACACTAAGAGTTTTGCACATAGCATTGCGGAGCGGTAGTTCTTCTGGAAGAGGCTAATGCTTCCAGCTCAGTTAGGAGGTTAATAGAGCTAATCTTCTGTATCACTATTATTTATAACATGTTGTTGGACTTAATGTTTATGAAGCTCAAGCTGTATAGTGCACATCCAATTATGTTTTCTTACAGCCATGGAGGGTTTTATGAAAAGGAATATTGAGTGAATGCTTTATTGCTGAAAAATATTGTATTGGTTAGAAGGGAAGTTAATCCAATAGGAGGTAAAAACAGTAACAAAGGCTACAGCAAATACAAGATGCTTTAAATTCATTGCATGACATTCTCACCCTAATTATTAGCCCACACTGGGAATAAAAACAGCACCCTCATCTTCAAGTTATTATTTTTTTTTTCCTTTCCTCATTTTTATTGCACATTTACATAAGACTTGTATGCCTTGTACTTCTTCCAGGCAGGCTTATAAGGTTTCTTTTAACCCTTTATTTCTCTTTACAGAGCTGTGCAGGAAGTCTAATTTGCACCCGCGGAGGCAGTGGAAGGCAGGTGGCAACGGTGCAGGCACCTGGGGCGGAGGTGGCCAAGCCACGATGGGCGCAGAGGTGGCTGGAGCTTGAACGAGAGCCCAGAGGTTCAGATGGTTATCCAGCCTCAGCCCCCAGAGCCCCTTGGGTCTGGAAAGCTGGAACAGAAAATCTTCGAGGAACAACATTTTTTTTTATTATTTTTTGTAATATTTTGAGTATTTCCTGCTTCTAATTGGACCGGAAATATTGCAAGAACAAATCTTTCTCGTGGTATGGAGGACCAGCCCCACACCTGGCAGCAGAAACGTCCAGTGGATGGTTGAGTAAGGAAAAAGAAAAAAACTCTCTGAAAAATGCCCTGGCTCTCATGAAAGACCATTGTTTTTACAGTTAGGGAGAGGAGAAAGAATGAAGTGGGGTTTTGTGGTTTGTACTTTATGCTTAATATAAGGAGAGTTAAAGAAAGTATGACTGAAGGAAAAAGAGGGAAGGAAGGAAGATTAGTCAGTTAATAAAGGAGATTTATGTTAGTGACGGTAGGTAGGCAAATTGCACTGCTAAATGGGGTATGGACTTCTTTTATGTGGACAAGAGAATTTATCAATTTTATTTAACTGAAACTGCACCATAATCATGTCCTCGGGGCCTTGGCTGGAGGAGACACCCATCTCACGGAGAAATAGGTCTGGAGGCACCCATTGTGGCTAGCAGTCCCTGGGGCAAAAATTTGGGTAAGTTAGGAACGCTGCAGTCTTCTGCATACTTTTCCAACAAAATTTTTTTTTCTGTGCAAGGGGGATTAATAGATAGAATTTTATGCTGCAGTTTTGATCAAGGCTTGGGATTTTTTTTAACCTGTATCACAAGTCAAAGGTGCAGATGGGCTGCTGTGGCAATTCCACATTTTCAATGAGAAGCTTAGGAGGACTTTGAGGGCTGAGCAAAGCCAGCTGAGATAGGTACTCAGAAGTCTGAGACCTTGGTTGATGATGAAAGTAGTCTTTTCTGTCATCATTGTCAAACAGGCTGGATAAAAAGATGCAACCGCACGAAGGATGGGCAGATAGTTGGTGTCTGACCCGTGTCCAACTGGCTTGCATGAGCATTTCTCCCCAGAGTGCTGGAATGCATCTGTAGCCAGTGGCTGATGAATTTCCTTGGAAGCATTCATGATTTGAGCTTGTATTATGTATGTTCCTGGTTATATGTGAACTTCTAAAAACACATGGGTTGTTCTGAAGTTCTGGACGCCATTATTAAATTCAGTGTTTCCAGCAGGAATTTAGCTCCTCGTGTTACAGACAATGAGACCTGATGAACTGCTATGAATGTGCTATCTGCCTGATGCTGAGTGAGCTCCTGCTCCAGAGTGGGATTTATCAGAGCATACCCAGTCTAGGACAGGACCTTCAAGAGGAGCCTTTTCCTCCACCAGCCACATCACTGTAGCTTCATATCTCTCTAAGACCTGACACAGATGTATCTACAGGATCAGGGTCTCAAACAAGAATCAGAGTAGAACAAAATATGGTTATCGCTCTATGGACAGAAATAAATAATACTCTGTGGCTGTTATTTCATTTATCATTTATGCACTTGAATCTATACTCACCTAAATCCTATACATATGTCCTTAAATGCCTGTAGAAACCTCAGATTTCTCCTCTTCAATTACAGGTACCATACAAAGCCTGCTTTCTATTAAAATAAAAAAAAATGTATTCAGAAAAAATGCATTCTTTCTCAATCCCTAAGCCATTTGGCACTTCAGAAAATCATTAGAGAAATGTGCTTTGCAAAGCCAAAAATATCTCCCTCTCAAAACCCCACCGTCTTTTCCAGTGTCTTCTGTGAAAGTAACATAGGCAAAGGCAACGGCGAGAGTAAAGAGTGGCCAAGGGGCCAGCAGAGGCTCAGATGCCTGCAGAAGGTGAAGGTGAGGCCAGAAGAACCAGGAAAAGGAATAGTGAGGATTTGCGATGGCCATAGGTTGAACACCCCATTTTCTTGTAGAATCCTGTAAATGTACGGAAGTTGGCTAAGGACCACCAGCACCAAATATGGATCTTATGCTTAATTTTGAGAGAAAATTCAGTGTGTATTCTTCAGATAAGGCAGGGGTTAGGGTTCAAAATGATAAGAAGTTCGCTGACTTGGTTTATGGCTGGACATTTAGTTGACCTTATTGCTAGACCTTCTTTACATTTGCAATGGCAAGATGTATATTTACATTTTATCGATATGAAAATATTTACTTTTAAAGTAAATGCATTTGAAATGATCAAAGTTAAGATGAAAATTATGGGTGGGGCCTGGAACAAAAAGGGAATTTTGATAGTTTATATTCTTGGACCTAGAGAGCTGGAGTGGCATGAGAATCAGTTGAAGTTGAGTCATTATTTGCGGGAGATAAGGCTTGATTTGTCTCAGATTGAGTCTAATATTAATGTTGGGATTAAGCTTTGAAAAAGAAGCGAGGCAGAGCTCATATTATTAATGTATATGTCTGTAACAGAAAATTAAATTGTGAACTGTCATTGGAATGAGTTTGAAAAGTTTATTTAATTTGCTAATAATTATGGAAGATCTGAAGGAAAGGATCAGAAAAAGAGATTGGGGAAAATAAAAAGGCTAGAAGACATACTTCTGTTGTTACACAGGTTGAGAGTCAAAGAAAAACAATACTGTTTAGATCATCAAACTCTTGCTTTGGGCATTTTACCTGAGCTGACAGAGTTTGGGTCTGCTGATAAGAATAGATTACACTTTGGAAAAAGAACAATTAAAGATCTAGTTGTATCCCTGAGTATTCTCAGACATTGGAAGATAAACTGGATATTCTACTGAGAAGACTGGACTAGGAATAGCCTTAAACTAGTTGTTTAGTTGGAGGACAAATATCTTTGAAATGACTAAGAGTGGAATTAGGGCTGTTTAGAGTTGCCCTCTCTCTCTTCCTATTCAGAAGAATGAGGCCTTATTATCATGAGAACTCAAACTTCACATTGATTTTGAACCACCACTGTTTTGAGATGCTCAGTGAAACTAACACTGCAGGGAAAAGTTCTTGCACTTTAGGATTATCCAAAGGTCAAATATTCAGAATAATCTAATAGGGAAAAATAGTACTCAATTTAATGGAATAACATTTAATAGGAGAAGAAAAATACTCTAAACTGGAAGACTCTATCATCAAAACAAAAAAAAAAAATCAAGGAGAACACCAAAACCCCAGAGTGTGTGCTGTTTCACAGTGCTATATGTGGGCAGCATACAGGACAAAAGGTACCAGGCATTCAGGAAGTCCAGTGGGCTCCCTTCAATTTGAGAAACTATCCTCTTCTGGTTTCTGGAATAAGTCTCCGCTTGTGCATGAGTGAGCGCAATATGTAGCACTTTATTTTTAATTCTGACTCCTCCTAAATCAGACTCACTTTTGCGAATTTTGGTTCTCTCGCAGATCCTCTGTGTGGACCTTCTTTGTCTGAAATTTGGTAGGGCAGCAAAACAAAAGAGGATTCAGAATGATTTTTTGCTTTGTCGGTAGATCCATCACATTCCAGACATGGCTTCACCTCATGGCAGTGAGGCCATGGAGAACACGATCCATTAACGATCAGCAAGGCCCGTTATGTTGGATATTAAGCAATATGATCTTGTATTCAGTGCTTCCAAGTGCAGAGTAAAACATTCAGGTGTTCTGGAATAAAATGATGCATCTGAATTGGTGGATGCTGAGTTTCGAGCTATGAGACATATAGGCCAGTTTAGAAAGTCAATGTCACCTGGAGATTCGGCTCATAGAGTAAATAACTTCTCTTCAAATCTACCATAAAATGTTTGTGAAATGTGATTGTCTGAATAGCCCTAACTAAAGGCATTCAGGTTTACTGAAGTTTTATCAGTCTGTCATCTATTTTATACCAGGAAATGATGAAGGATTATGAGTGCGTAATGCAGGGTAACATCTGCCATCCACTATAGAACCGTATAGCTAGCTATGCCTGTGCCAACTGTACTACTAAACACATGAAATCATAGAATCATAGAATGGTTTAGGTTGGAAGGGATATTGAAGATCATTGAGTTCCAACCCCCTGCCATGGGCAGGGATGCCTCCCCACTAGACCAGGTTGCTCCAAGCCCCATCCAGCCTGGCCTTAAACATGGGGCCTCAACAACTTCTCTGGGCAACATGTTCCAGTGCCTTACCACCCTTAAAGTGAAAAAATTCTTCCTAATATCTAATCTAAATCTCCCCTCTTCCAGTCTGAAGCCATTCCCCCTCATCCTATCACTCCACGCCCTTGTAAAAAGTCCCTCCTTATCTCTCCTGTAGCCCCTTTAGGGACTGGAAAGTGGCAATAAGGTCTCCCCGGAGCCTTCTCTTCTCCCAGCTGCACAACTCCAACTCTTTCAGCCTTTCCTTATAGGAGAGGTGTTCCACCCCTCTGATCATCTTCGTGGCCCTCCTCTGGCCCCGCTTCAACAGGTCCATGTCCTGCCTTTGTTGGGGACTCCAGAGCTGGATGCAGTACTCCAGGTGGGGTCTCACAAGAGCGGAGCAGAGGGGCAGAATCCCCCCCCCTCGCCCTGCTGGCCACACTTCTGATGCAGCCCAGGATACGGTTGGCCTTCTGGGCTGTGATCACACATCGCCGGCTCATGTCGAGCTTCTCGTCAATCAACACCCTCAGGTTCTTCTCCTCAGGGTTGCTCTCCATCGATTCTCCGCCCAGCCTGGATTTGTGCTTGGGATTGCCCCAACCCAAATGTAGGGCTTTGCACTTGGCCTTGTTGAACCTCATGAGGCTGGCATGGGCCCACCTCTCCAGCCTGTCCAGGTTCCTCTGGATGGCATCCCTCCCCTCCAGCGTGTCTACTTCGCCAAACAGCTTGGTATCATCGGCAAACTTGATTATCTTGATTTTCACTAGTTTCAATAAGCATTATAAGCTGAGCTGTACAATACCTCTATTTCCTCTTCTGCACATTGTTGGCTTGCTAGCTGCAAGCGCATTGCGAAGAGGTGGCAGATTTCTCCAGCTAGCAGCCATCCTCCCACCCCTGAATGCCCCTCTGCTTCAGGCAGGGGTTGGGAGGCAGCGGGCAGGGGTTGGGCAGGCCCTGGGGGAGCAGCACCCGTGGGGCAGAGGACAACAAAGTCTGGCCACCCCGGCCTCCCACCGCATTCCTCCGCTCAGCATTACCGGAGGTGGCCAGGCAGGGGGTCCGCGCCGGGGTTACGCTGGGCCACTCTCCCCGCTGCAAACAGGAACCTCCAGCAATGCTAAACAAATCAGGCTGCCAAGGGTTTTTTTTTTCTTTTTTTTTTCTTTTTTTTTTTTGTTCCTAACTTTCCCATAAAAAGATTCAGGTAAATGTAGCATGACGAGCCAATTTAAGCCAATTTCAAAGTTATTTGAGTAATTGGTTATTAAGATAACACTCTCAAATTTCAATTCAGCAATTATCCTCTTAAAGATACAGAATGTAAGTATAGGAGGAAAAGCGTATGCATTAAAGCTACAGAGGCTCTTTTTTAAAAAAATAAAATGTGTAGGCATTTGAAAAAAACGTACAACTTCTAATCTCGTTGAACTGAGACATCTTCTAACATGTGCAACCCCTCGATGTTGAAAGCAAGTGTTTCTAAATTTTGGAAATGGAGTTGACTATTATTAGCGCTCATAAAGATTAAGAGACTAAGTGAAGACCCTCCCTTTAATATATGTAAGCTCCTTACCCATAACTTAAGAACCACAAGGGGACAGAACATTGTCTTCCCACAAGGCTACACTGCAGACTGATGCAGAGTGTGATGATGGAAATAATGGCTTTGGCAGAAGTGCTTGGTTTGGAGCCAATTTCTCCATCCTAATGAATGGTGGAATTACCACAGAAAAGCTTTACAGTTAAAAAAAAAAAAAAAAAAAAAAAAAAAAAAGGAAAGACAGAAAAAAAAGGAAAAAGAAAGAAAAAAATTTGTGCAGCTTATTCCCAGTTAATCAACCCTGTAGGATGGATGGCCATGACCAATTATTATTCCCAGATACTACTGGTTAATCACAAAGCGCATAGTTAAATGGACTTGTGTTAGCTACTTGGCTGCTGAAAGCAATAGTGTAGAATCTGCAAATGTTCACCAGAAGATTAAGGTTATGCAAATGCTGGGAAGTTTCCTACGCTAGCAAAGTTGCCTTTCAGGAAGGTGAAGTGTTTTTTATTCTCAGAATGGCACTAGATGTGGTTTGGGGAAATGTTATTGACAGCAGGGTGCCGCACGTGTTCACGCCAGCTCCGAGTCCTGCTCGCTTTGCGATGTCCTCAACTACTGCTCAAGGCAAGTATTCTCTTGGAGGAAGCGTAATATCAGCCGAGTACATCAACTCAGCGTACCCTTCGGCTGCAGCCAACAGCCTTCGGCTATCTCGCCTTGCATTACAATTGTGTGTATAAACCAGAGGAAGCAACGATGCAAAACCGAGGTCTAGAGTTTTTTCTGCCTTCTCACTCGAGACCCGGGTAACAGGGGACTTCAGAGAAAAAGGGAAGAGAGCGAATCCTGCCGGAGTAGGGTCGGGGTTTTATTCAGGCTCATGCACTTGGGTATGGACCTGCAAAATGCAAAGCATCAAACCAGCTAGGACAAGAAAAAATATGAAGCTGGGGCTGATTTGCTCCTGATGAAAATTAACGTACTTCCACTGGAAATTTCTGTGGAGCTAAGACAACTCTCTGCAGCCAGGAATCTGGCCCTTTTGTGTTCAGATCAGTTATAACAATTAAAGATATATCAAGACAGCAGAGAGTGCAGTGTAATCAGGACTGGGAAAAAGACTTCAGAATTATTTTAGCTTTAGTCTTTCTGTTTATTTTTTGTGACTGAGATTGTTCAAATAATATGTCTCCGGGGGACAGAGTAAAAATATAGATTCTAATTTGAATATAGATAAACACTGGATTATATATCACAAAATATGCTGATGTAGCATATGCAGTACATGCGACATGTTAACACCAAGTATGACGTAACCACAGCACCAAGCCAACTTACTTTTATCGTGCTAATGTATTTTTTACCTCCAAACATTAATATTTTTATATCTATATATATGTACTGCTACAATGCCATATTCTCAGGTTTTACAGTTTCGCTGCATTTTTCTGGCATAGGTTACAATGGAGGAAAAACGCCAACTGGAACATGTCGAAAAACAAGATCATAAGGTTTCACTCAAGTTGCTTAAATTATTATGTAGGAGGTATATTATCGACCTTTTAATAAAAACCTTTACAGTCTCCATGGAAACATTTTTACATTGACATATAAAAACATAAATGGAAAAAAAAATGTTGTAAAAAAATGAATCTGGTCTCCTGTTCATAAATTAGAGGCTGCCTTTACTGTGCGGTACCTTATCTTCCCTCCGTTATGCAAATGCTGGAATGATGATTCATTAGTTGAGCATCTTACTGTAACCTGTGTAGTAAGCTGAGGTATTCAAGAGGTTTAATCCTAAAATAGCATTTACTCTTTCTGTAATGCAGCTTCCTACCTACTTTTAAACCAGGACAGCACTTCAGTGCATTTGAACTCAGGTTAAATGTGCAGTAGATGGAGCAACACTCGGAAATACCGATTCATAAAACCTAAAGTTCACAAGAACGTGCACTCCTGGCTTTCTTTTTGCTTAAAATAAGAGACTCTCATCCTGACTGGACTGAATTTCCAGGAGTTTGCAGTCTTCACAGAAGAGAAAAATCCTACAGTAGCCTCAGCCTCACGTGCTGGAGCCGGAGCAAGTTTGGGAAGGGGCGAGGAATCTCACAGCACATCATTTGAGATAAGGATCAGTCTCTCTTGATTTGAATTCCAGAGCTCTCAGCTGTGGTCTGCTGACATCTCGTCAGCATCTGTGACATTTACCAGCGATATACCGTTTATATCATTCTCAACTCCAGAGGCCAGATGACAAGATGCAAAGACATTAGAATTCTGATCATAATACAAAGGAAGAAGTTTGTGGTGTTGAAAGAGGAGTGCAATAAAAAGAGCAGAGAGATTGTTTTCCAAGATGCATGAACACTTTCTCAGTTTAAGCACAGTACTAAATGGGTTTTTATTTACAGATAATTCTCTGGCATGTTTCTCTTTAATCTCAGTTCCCTCTTTAATCAATGCAGAATTGGGACAGCCGTTTGCAGGAACGTTCTTTACATGAGTACACATGAAGTGGCTTTTAGAGGAGCCTGAAGGAATAAAATTTTCAATGTTTACTAAAAAAAAGCTGCTCCAGAAGAAGCACTGGTCAAATATTAGCTAATCATGCATTTATCTGGTTCATATACCAAAACATAGAACAAAAAAATTCTCAAACTGAATCATTTAGGTCTCCACTGCTTTGCAAGTTAAAAAAATCAAGAGAGTGATTAGCATATAGATTTTAAATAGTTATATGAAGAGTCTTTATAGACAGGTAAATGTCATTTTCTGAATGCCATAGATAATACAGAGGCATCATGCAGGTTTAAGTTCCTTGCAAAGCCCAGTGAAATTATTGAATGCCTTTGCACACTCTTCAGCAGCATCAGAGAGGGTTCAGGACAAAACTAAACAGACGTTAACTTTGAAATAAAATTTAGTATCAAACCAAACAGCTGTCGTCCCATACACAAGTAGGATATTTATATATATATATGCACACAATATATATAAACACACACACTCTAGTCATCCAAACACATTTTTAATTGCGTTTTTGCAGTTCGTATCTAATACAGCTGATGATTTTCAGGGATTTCTGTTGCTGAATCAAACCTGAAGGGAACATCCTAGATTTAGATTTAGATTTAGGATTTTTATCCTAGATACCTGGATAGCTGTTGCAGTGCCTTGAGCTTTGTGTTAGTAACCAACATTGCAAAGGAAACTGATTTTCACAAAGTGCTCAGCACCAATTCTCTAAATACCGGAATCTCCCGAAAGTATCTCAAATTCGCCTTGGCCAGGCTCACCAGAGGAAACAGGTAAAGGGAGTAAGTCACGCTAAAGTGATTGTTGAAATGAATGCCGAAAAGTGTTGAAAATGTGGAGAGTGCATTGTCCAGTATTACCCAGGGGGAAAAAAAAAAAAAAAAAAAGGCAGTTATTCAAACCTGGAAATATCAGAGGAATATATATGTATATATAAAAAATATAAAAAAAAGTTGATAAGCACAGACACAGAGAGGCAGCAGCACAGAGCTCCTTTCCAGCATGCCCAATGCTTGCCCTCAGGCTCCAACCTCCAGCCAACACTGCAGAGCAGCGCCTGAGAGCTCAGTTAAAATCTCTCTCTCAGACAAAATATTGAATAATTTCTTCCTTCATATTTGTAGTTACTATTAGGTGGAAAGATGCTACTGTGTGTTTGGAAAAGGCGTGGGCATAAGCTGACTCCTGTGCTTGGGATGTAATTCTTGAATGCGTACAGTTTCCACGGTCTTTAATAAATACTACTGAAACTCGTAAGGACATTTTTGCACGTGTAAGTGGAGAGCCCTTTATTCACTTGAAGGACTGAACTACTATATAATGAGACTCCCATCTGGCAAAATACATCGAATTCTAGAAAATATGGTTTAAAAAGAAAGCACGTGTATTCTGGCTGTTTTAATTAACTGCATTTTTTCAGTTGTCCACTTATCTAAATTTTACCTTCTTATGTGTGCATTGTCTGCTAAATACTCCCTAAAATATGGTTGAACATTCATCTGGTAAATGGTTAAAGATCAATCTTGCTGTTCCCACTCGCAGGGGATGACAGCCTTGTTCTTCTCCCCGCAGAGTTTGATGTCTCAGGTAATGCTGGGTGACCACCCAGCGTGGCAAGTCCTGCCGCGCTTTACGGCTATCGTATTTCTCCCGATTGCATTTCCCCTTTTCCTTTGCTCTTCTATGCCTGGAAGCAAAGTGGAAAATATTTCTCTTGCAAAAGCGTCCAAGAAGTCAGAGGCCACAGCAGAGGGGCTTAGCTGGCATCGTGCAGGCATCTATTTTGACTTTTCAGCAGGGACAGAGTGGCAGCCCCAGATCCCTCCCCAGGAACCCCATGGGGTTTCGTGGCCACTTGAGCCAACAGTCCCCCCAGTAGGTCTTGCAGGAGTCACTCGTCACCTCTCTCACTCTTCAGTCCCGTTGTTCCCAACACGGACCGTGGCTTGTATCCACAAATTGGCCCCTAGCTATGATCTTAATCTGTGGTTGTGGGGCCAACAAAAATGTGCCAACATTTTTGGCAAATCTTCCTGCAGTGTTTGTGCAGATCTCTGCAGGTCATTAACCTTACATCACCAGCGATAAGAGGCTGGGCATTGCGAATGTATTTGCATGGTCTCCAAGGCTCAGCCCTTGTCAATCCAAGCATCCAGTGCCAGCGCAGCAGCAGTCAAATGAAGAATCCTCTTGCCCATCCTCCTGAATGAAGCACAAACATGGCACTGTGATTGCAACAAAGGAAAAAGGACCGGTAAAAGGAAAAAAATAAAAGGAAAATTGCCAAGGAAAGTCATTGTGAACTCCAGTCCCCGCAGCACATCAGACAAGGGCGGCCACCAAGGCTCCAGAGCTTCATGAGACTCCCCCACGTCTCGTACCCTGCTCCTGCCTTCCAAGAAGCTCATCACCTTCTCCTCCCCCAGACACAGCAGTGCTGTCACTGCAAATATACTTCCTACCCTGCCAGTCTTATCTGGAGATGGTTCCGGAGCTGGAGAGGAACACCCCAAAGCAGGTCAAACATCCTATTTTTTTCATGTAACAGCCTGCACTTTTTCTCCTCGGATTTTGCTTTCAGACACAAGGATGCACCCATTAGAGCGTCTACACTTAAATACCAGTAATCTATTAATTTCTCTCACAAACTTAACATCCATCTAGCAAAGGTTTATTCTTCATATTGTTATCTCCAAGAAACTTAACACGGCTTAGAGGATGAGTCCCTTGATACTTTCATATATTTTTATATATATATATATGGATATATATATCTCTCCACCTATTTAAAGGTGGAATGGTTCTTGAAAAACATGCCTAAAATTCATACATGCATGTGCAGTTTTACAAAAAAAAATTGTTTAATTGAGTTTATGATGTGGCCACGAGGCCAAGAGGCACAAAAAACCATCCGCTTGGTCTGTAACCATAGCAGGATTCAAAATGGAGATTGTGGTTGTGCTTCTGGAGTGCCACCACGCCAGCGGAGCTACCTTCTCTCTTTCCCTACAAAACCCCAGATGCGAAGACGATTGTCCAGAAGGGCTGATTGATAGAAACAGTTTATAAACCTGGATGCTACTGGGTGCTGTTGGGGACAACTATAGATTTTGAAAATGAATATGGGACAGCTGCTTCCTAATCTCTCGCTTTGGGGGATATTCGGTCAGCTGGCCAAGACCCATTTTCCCAGTTAGGAGGTAGCTGAGCAGCCTGGTTAAGTCTCAGCTAGAGCCAAGAAACAGTTCTCAACAGGTTATCAGCTGGTGGATTTTGGATTGGGTTTAGAGGAAGAGGGAAAAAACTTTGACTGTATCTTTTTACAAATTCTTCTTTTAAAAAGCATTTTGGTATCCCTGATATCAAGTCAATGTAAGCTCCACACATTTGAGATATTCTGTGAACTGTTATGGTTGTAAACTCATGTAAACTCAAAGACTGTGTGAACCAAATATAAAACAAGGTATCTGAAAAAAAAATAGCGACAGCAACAAATTTTACATTAATGCTCTACAGTTAATCTGATCACCACCAACATCTCAGCCCTTTCTGACCACCAACACACAAAATTTGTTGTTATACTGCTGTAGGAAACTGGTAGGCACATGCAAGCCTGTTAATGTGATCTCAGTGTGCAGTTGTCTGTTTAACTGTCTGTTCCTTATAGATCATCTCCAACTTTATTTTACACCTTCTTCTGACACCGAATCTGACAGTATAAACCCCGTAGGCATTATTAAACATACCTAATTTCCAAAAGTATCCGCTATATCAAGTTCTTCCAGATCTGAATTTCCCTGTGAAGAAACAATATGATTTTATCCCACTTTACCCTAGCTTGGAAGCAGCTTTTATCCTGAGCAACAAGCCCGACATTCACCAGTCCTAAAGTCACAGGACTGCATATTTCTCTGCGTGTGTATGTGTTTGCGTCTGCGATTTCCCAATATTCCTGGCTACTGCAGTCAGAGCCATTGAACTGCTCAGCGCTGCATGTAATAAAACACTGAAGGCATCTGGGTTTTTTTGGACACATGTCTTGGCATGAAGCTGTGCTTGAAGTGTTGGATTCTCTTCGCACAGTTTGGAGACCAGCATGTTTCCAGTGGAGCTGGAAACCTGTAACCACTCATATCCTCTGCTGGGTATTTTGTTATAGTTTAGCACTGTTTGGGTTTGTTTTCAAGTTGAAAAAAGAAATTTAAGGGGGGAAACCTAAGAAAGAACAGATGCTAATACTGGAATATTAGAGCTCAGAGTTGTTATCGGAGTTTGGGGAGCTATCTAACAGGCCTTTTTAGACAAAATCTGGCTTGAAAGTGGCATGAAAGCAAGTGTATTAAGTATTGTAAAACCAGCTTCCCCTCTCCCCACTCCTCTGACTTGTGAAATCGTGTTTCTCTGATATCTCGAATGGCTCCCAGTCAGGCTCCCTATCTACAGCTCCCAGTGCACTCCAGTCCAGGGCTGCCCAGGCTGCCTTCAGCAGAAAAATATTAGCACTTGGCCACCTGTCCATTAAGGGGTTGTTTTACATCTCAGTGTGTTGAGCATCTCCATTTATTATGCATTTTCCATTCTTTAGGGAAGCAGGAAAATCCAGGAGATATTTTTGCTGTAGAAATATAAAATACAGATACAGAAAACCATAACACAGCTTAGCTTTATTTCGTGTCCAAAGCAGGCAAGATCCTTACACCATTTTACAGGTCCCACCTGATTGTTAGTCTGATTTAGTCCCAAAATGCTTTGGAGCTGTTTTGGGGGTTGTTCCCATGGAGGCGAGATGCCCTCCTGCTCCTCGGCTCTCTGGGAGATGCTGCTCAAGCTGCAGGTGGGGAAGGCAGCAGGACAGCTGAGATTTCTTCAACGCACACGGTCCCAGCTAAACCTGCTGTACAGCACTTCTGGATTTCCAGAGCTGGAGCAAGTGGGCAAGGAAAAGATCCCCAAGGTGGCCCTCGAGTATATCAACATCTGATTGCAATTTCTGATGGCACTGATGGCAATTTCTTCCTTTTTCATACAATTTGCCACTGATACAGTTAACCAAAGACATGCAGATGACTAGAAGGAAATGCCATTTTTTTTTTTACTTTTGTTGAAATGACTTTCACCCTTCTGCTATCATATTCTCTGTTACATTTAATTTGTTTTGGTTTAGCACATTTTAGCTGAGCAAACAATTTGTATGTTATGACTTGAGCCCATTTTAGAATTGTTAAGGAATTTTTTTCTTTTTCACAGTTTTTTTTTAACCTGTCTGTATTCAGCTCACACGCTGGGTTGTATTTAAACAGAAGATCAACTGATAATTGCAACACCACTGCTGGCGTCGCTCTAGCTATGAGGCTGCCAGCATTTCCAGGTTGAATTTTGGCATACTATGTTGCAGCCTGGAAGCCAATTTTATTAAAATGAGTAGAGGGAAAAATCTATTTGGCCTCTTTTGCTTGATAAGAATATAAAAAAGACAAAAATTTAAAAGAATACATTAATGTTGAAAGTACAGTTCCTGACCTGCAGGTATTTTTGTGATGTCTGCCACTGAGATGAGGCGCCCAGGCCAATATCTGTAACTGGGATCACCCTCCACATTGCCCCAGACCAGGGCATTGACCGTTCATTAATTACAAGCTGGGGCATGAGGGATGTGCCCAGCAAATGTCTGGAGCTGGGTGCCCAGTGCGGCAGCTGAGCCCAGCCTCCCGGGCCAAGCACCTCCATGCAGTCCCCTAATGAGGCCAGCACAGCTAAAAACCAACCCCGAGTTCACCCCAGAAAATCCATATTTCTCAGTAAAAACACAGCCATCTACACTTGGTATTGTTTGAGGGGCCGAATCCTACCACCTCCTCTTGAAAATGTAAAACCACACACCGGCGGAATACAGATGAATATCTGCACTCATATAATTTTACATTTAAGCCTATGGGATAGTGATAATTACAGTTTTAGAATGGGATCAAAAAGCACAGATCTACAGAGACTCTTTGAAGTCAATATCTATTTATTATAATTACACAACATTTTCCATCGAACCTGAAAGCATTATTCAGGCATTAATAAATGAAAGTTTGCAAAAGAAAGACAAGCTTCTCCTGCCACTATTTATACCCATTTTATGGACAGGCAACCTGAGAAGCAAAGATTTTAGGCGAGTTGCCTCTGTGTTCAAGCTGCATCTGGACATGGCTGATCTGTAGTGGGTGCAGTGGACCACAGGCTTTCAAATAACAGCACATTTAGCTCACCGGAGTCGCCAAATTCTCTCGGTGTTCCCTGTATTCTCACACTTGGGACTTTCCTGGTTGGAGATGACAAAGGTGGAATATTTTGGGATCTAATGAAGACGCTTAGTTAATAAAACTAATAACACTTTATATTTAATATTGCCTTTCTCCAACTATTACACCCATTTAATGACTGTAACCGTACGGAAACTTTTAGTCCACACTTCACGTATATGAGAAGAAGACAGGAGAAGTGAAAATGGGACTTGTACAGGATAGTTTAGGGAATTGAAAGCCAGGTTCAGAGAGCTGGGAGCCAAAGATCCCTATCGCCCACTCCTCTCCTTTAGTTCCTTGATTACAGCTTGTCCCTGATGGGTGAGGAAGACGTGAAGCAGTCCACAGCTACCGGATAGAAATCTGAAACAATTTGGGCTATCGTCTCAACAAGGCATAAAAGTTGGCTTAGCAGTTGTTGCAAGCACAATTTAACAACAAAATATTGCAGTGTTTCCGTGAAATGGAGGTAAACGTGGGTCTGAATGGGGTGGTGCTGAGCTATAACAGGTGTATTATTCAAAATAACTCCTCTGGCAGGAGGAATCACTTGACCCAGCGTTTTTGAGAGAACTTCGCACTTCAGTGGCAGTGCTCCATGAGACCATGCTCACCACCGTGCAGGAGTAGAGGACATCAGCGCTGTGGTTGATGCACTCAGCGCTGCCCAGCTCTGGCTCCTGGCAGTGCTCAGGCACCCCCAGAGCAGGAAGGACCTGCTCTCGGCCACCTCGGCCACAACGTCGGGGTGCAACGGCTGGGGCCAACCTTGCATGGGACCACCTGGCGCTTGGGAAATCCACCTTGGCTCTCATGGCTGGCCTTTTGCTGGTCTTAAACTAGAGGAAAGCAAGCAATGTTTTCCTTGGGTTGGCAGAGGGCAGTGTGTCTCCTCGCATGCTCAACGGGCACCTCTGTGGCAGGAGAGGCTTTGTGCGAGCACGAGGAGCAGCATCATGAGCAGCACAGTGCAATAGCGTCCTGCTCGCCTTGGTTTTGCTCCTGAACCAAAAAAGCCCATATGCCCGCCGAGACAGAGACCCTTAGGAAAGGCTACCACCAACTTCCTCCGCTGTGATTTTCCCTTTTTCATTATGTTTGACATTTTTGAGACCGAGCTTTGTTACAGACTATTAGCCTATGGCAGTAGGCTGGGGAGATAAGACTTCATCAAGCTATAAATCACACAAAAGCGTGTAAAAATGTGAAATTCTGAGGTTGCATCGGCAGCTCTGGTTGGGTTCGCCTGAGCGTTGTTGTACTGATTGCAATATTTCAAGTGACTCGCGGTATAAGCCAATGTTGCAGCTTGCAGGGAAATGAGTTTGGTGCCTTGTGTCTGAATAGCAACACTATTAAAGTTTTGTACTTAGCATAGTTACTGACTTTGTGGGATCACTGTAGCAAGTTTTAAATGATGCATGAAATGAAGAATTCCTGCCCATCCTAAGGAGAGATAATGCAGATAATAGACTGCCTTGCAATCACAGCTGTGCAGTTTTTTTGTTCTGCTCACAGAAATGCCCTCCAAACCCCAAAGTAACAGTATATACCATACATTCACAGGGTTCTTTTTTTCCTCATTGGGTTTATACTAACTGTTCTCCCTCTCCCCAATCATCCATGCGTTCAAGGAAGGCAGACTGTATGGACTATAGGGACACAGATGGCCAGAGCCCATTGCTCAGCCCCAGACTCCTAAGGATACTTGTGCTCCTCTCCACCATGGAGGTGCTGCAGCAATTTTAGAGCTGCTGCCCAGATGCGATTTCATCTCAGACTTTAAACCATCACAGCAGGCAATTGCAAATGCTCCCAAGCAGGGAGCAGCCCCGACCTGCTGCACCACATGGCCGTATGGTACAGGACACCCAAAACAGCAAACAATGGGTCCAGAAGGGAGTATTTTGGCCAGCAGACCTCCACGCATCCAGCTCTGGAGCCCCCAACATAAGAAGGACATGGGCCTGTTGGAGTTGGGTCCAAAGGAGGGCCACAGAGACGGTGAGAGGGCTGGAGCCCCTCTGCGGGGAGGACAGGCTGGGAGGGGGGGGTTCAGCCTGGAGAGGAGAAGGCTCCGCAGAGACCTCAGAGCCCCTTCCAGTGCCTAAAGGGGCTCCAGGAAAGCTGGGGAGGGACTCCTGATCAGGGAGAGGAGCCATAGGACAAGGGGGAATGGTTTGACATTGAAAGAGGGCAGATTTAGATTAGATATTAGGAAGAAATTCTTTGCTGTGAGGGTGGTGAGCCCCTGGCCCAGGCTGCCCCGAGAAGCCGTGGCTGCCCCATCCCTGGAGGTGTCCAAGGCCGGGTTGGACGGGGCTGGGAGCACCCTGGGCTGGTGGGAGGTGTCCCTGCCCAGGGCAGGGGGGTGGAACTGGGTGATCGTTAAGGTCGCTTCCAACCCAAATCATTCTGTGACTCTGTGATTCTACGGTTCTATGCCTGTCTCCAAAGATTTGTGTAATCATTCACGACCTAATGGTTCAAACCCAGTGAACAAAATCCAGATAGGAGACGTGAGTCCCCACCTTAGCAATACTTAGAGTTAAGATCTGGATTTGGCTGATGTTGACCAAGCACATCACTGGTCCCAGTTCAGGTGTGTGGATCAATGTACAGATGGGCAAAAACAGTTGCAGTGTTACAGTTAATGCAGGTTTTTATCACTCAGGTTCTGTGTCATCCACTTGGGCATTTTGTCATGTCATGTTTGCTCAAAAAGTCACGTATCTAAAAGATTTGTATTGTCATGTGCTTTATACTTAAAAAACTTTTTTTTTTCTCTTTTTAATAGTATTTTTTTAATGTGTGAAAAATCAATAATAAATCACATGGTTTTGCTACTCAAGGCCTTTGCTTTCTTCAGTGCCCGAGTGAGTGTTAAGTATATTGGCAACACGTAAGTTGATCAAAAAAGCCAGTAATGGTTCATTTGCAGAAATAAAGCTCTGCTGGGTCGTTCATTTAAAAAGAAACTCACATATTAAAAAACATCTTGTAGGTAAAGGAATGCTGCATCATTCAAAGTGTTAAATATCCTATGATTTTGTTTTAATAGGTTCACACGAATTACTTCATTAGGTTACTACTGCACGACAGCAGTTTTTACTTGTCAAA